>JAPYYA010005591.1:0-10661 GCA_028533165.1 Leontopithecus rosalia | reverse complement strand
AAAGAAGACATACAAGAGGCCAACAAACATATGAAAAAATGTTCATCATCACTGGTCATTAGAGAGATGCAAATCAAAACCACATTGAGATACCACCTCAGGCCAGTTTGAATGGGGATCGTTAAAAAATCTGGAGACAACAGATGCTGAAGAGGATGTGGAGAAATAGGAACAGTTTACACTGCTGGTGGGAGTGTAAATTAGTTCAACCATTGTGGAAGACAGTGTGGCGATTCCTCAATGACCTAGAAATAGAAATTCCATTTGACCCAGCAATCCCATTACTGGGTATATATCCAAAGGACTATAAATCGTTCTACTATAAGGACACATGCACACGAATGTTCATTGCAGCACTGTTTAAAATAGCAAGGACCTGGAATCAAGCCAAACGCCCATTGATGATAGACTGGCCTGGGATAATGTGGCACATATACACCATGGAATATTATGCAGCAATCAAAAATGATGAGTTCGTGTCCTTTGTAGGGACATGGATGAATCTGGAGAACATCATTCTCAGCAAATTGACACAGGAACAGAAAAGGAAACACAGTATATACTCACTCATAGGTGGGTGATGAACAATGAGAACACATGGACACAGGGAAGGGAGTACCACACACTGTGGTCTATTGGGGGAAATAGGGGAGTAACATCGTGGGTGGAGTGGGGGAGTGATGGCATGGGGAGAAATGCCAAATATGGGTGAAGGGGCAGAAGGCAGCCAAACACACTGCCACGTGTGTACCTATGCAACTATTTTGCATGTTCTGCCCATGTACCCCAAAACCTAAAATGCAATAAAATTTAGAAAAAAAAATAAAAAATAAAAATAAATATGTTTTGGTCAAAGATATTTATTTAGCATGAAATAAGAGTTCAAAATAAATTATTTATTGAGGTTAATTATATATTCATGAGAATAGTTTCAAAAAGCATATTTCCTGAAAACATGCAAGTAGATATAAGACAGGCTTTTGGTCTTAAAATGCTACAAGAAAAATAAAAAGTAAAACTGGCCTTTCGTTTCATATATTATTAGATACGTTTTTGTCCAGAACTGGCATTTCAGATGAAGAGAATGTCTGCTTCAATCTTGGAAATAATGCATTTGCTTATTTGATTAAAGATGGCACAGTGAATTTAATAAAATTTGTCTTGTAATATAAACTCAATCTTCTACTTACAAACAACTTTAAGGCCGAATTTAGGAGAAATGGTCTTTAGAAATTATCTTTTCTTCTCCCACAGATGATTCAAATAAATAATAGCTACTCTTTGGAGCATTTAATTTTATATAGAATTAATCTTTTGTGGGCATGTCTTCTTCTTCACTGAAAATGTAGAAAAACACAGTCTCAGCATGAAAATGCTAGCTATCCACCCCTCACACAGTGTAAAAATCATAATGAGTTGCAGGTTTTATTATCAAGAATTACCTTGTGTTTCAAAACTCTGCTTGCTTCTTAGGAAGAAATATAAACCTTGTTTTTATTCTTATAAACTGTATATTCTCTTGTATATGTCTATTAAAGGTAGAATTCTGAGTGAACAATAAATATCTGTCCTGAGAAAGGTGTATTTGACTTGAAGGAGGTGTAGAAGATATTTGGCCAAAATTGGGGCAAAGAATGGTCCCTGTGAAGAAGCAATAATGAGAGTCTGGTTATCTACATGTTAAAGAATAAACCTGGACCCTTATCTTAGACTGTACACAAAACCAACTCAAGGTGGATTAAAGGCTTATGTATAAGGCCTGAAACTATAAAACTCACAGAAGAAAACACAGAGAAAACACTCCTTGATATTGGTCTTGGCAATGGTTTTTTGGCTATCACATCAAAAGCTTAGGGAACAAAGGCAAAAATAAACAAGTGAGACTACATCAAACTAAAAAGCTTCTGCACAGTAAACACTCAACAAAATGAAAAGCCAGCCTGTAGAATGGGAGAGAATATTTACAAACAACATATCCGATAGAGGTTCATATGTGAAATATATAAAAATCTCACACATCTCAATGTCAAAAAACAATCCAATTGATAAATGGCCAAGGTATCTGAATAGACATTATTTAAAAAAGACATGAAAAGGGCAAAGAGTATGTGGAATGGTGTTCAACATCACTAATCAGAGAAATGTTAATCAAAACAGCTATATGACCTCACAACAGTTATACAGTTACCATATAAAAAAAGAGATAAGTGTTATAAGGGTGTGGAAAAAAGAAAACCCATGCTCACTGTTGGTGGGAATGTAAACTGATACAGCCATTTTTGGAAAGGGTATGAAGGTTCCTCAAAAATTTAAAATAGAGCTACTGTATGACTCCACAATCCCTCTGCAGGGTATATACCCGAAGGAACTGAAATCAGTATGTGAAAGACATATCTGTGTTCCCATGTTCATTGCAGTATAGTTCACAATAGCCAAGCTACGAAAACAACTGGATAAAGAAATTGTGATATACATGCATTATATATATATATATATATATATACACATATATATACATATATACATATATATATTATATATACATATTATATACATATATATATAATGTGTGTGTGTATACGTATATATATATATATATATGTAGTGATATATATCATATAATCTCTTAATGTAACAAAAATATTATATATATTATTCAACCTTAAAAAATTAAAGTTGCCATTTTTGATGAGATGGATGAAACTGAAAGGCATTATTCTATGTGAAATAAACCAGACATGGAAAGAAAAATACTTCATAATTTCACTTATACGTGCTATCTAAAAATAAGGGAAGTAAATAGAAACAGTAGAATGGTGGTCATCAGGGATGAAGAGTTAGAGGAAATGAAAAGAAGCAGATCAAAGGGTACAAACTGAGAGTCATGCAGGATGAGTAAGTTGTATCTAATGCATAGTATGATACTAATAGTTAATAATATTGTATTATATACTGAAAATTTTCTAAGAGTATACATTCTAGGTGCTCTTGCCAACCACATAAAAAAGACAACTATGGAAGGTGATGGATATGTTAAATGACTTGATTGTAATAACAATTTTACTATGTGTATGCCTTAAATATGTACCATGAAAATAAGTAAGTAGATAAAACTAAAATGTAGATTATCAAAATTTAACAATTTATACATTAAAAATTTCAAAACTTGAAAACATAATCCAATGGGAGAGATTTACAAATACTTCAATATTATTTAGAGGACAATGATTGAAGAAGATAAGCAGAGAAAGGAAACAACTGGACAAATGTAGAGTCACCAGTAAATCCTGGGGGCCAGTAATAATATCCGTAGTGTTGACAGTCAAACCATCAAATACTTTGGCATAAATACATGATTGTTGCAACATATAAAACAAAAACAGAACAAATTTTGATTCAGGCATCTATCATCCTAAATAACTGTCTCTCTGACCGTGCATGCATGTATCACCTTGATCACAACCATTGTCAAAAATAATTAAACAAAAATAAACTACTGTAAATTTAAAAAATGAAGTTTATATTTGAAATTTTGAAATTATGGTTATCTTGGGGCCTTTAAATTTTTTTAAATTGTTCACCCTCTAATTGAGTATTTGCCGCAGGGAAGGAAAATTTCTGGACACTGAGTATATTTACAGTCAATATTACTTCAAGGCAATGAAGGCATCCTAATTATTGTTTTTAATTACTCTGAAAAATAAATGATTTGGTGAGAGGATTCCAGAAAATCTCTTCCATCCTGCTTGTGTTAACTCTGTTTATTTAAAGAGCCTAAAAATAAGGGTCATTTGTAATGCCTGGTAACTGAGATAATGGAAAATGTAAGATTACTCCAGGCCTTCTAACAGTATTATGTCTACTTGGGTATCTTTTTGCCATCAGAACAAATTATTAGAAAAAATAAATGTGTAACCTATATAGTAAGGGTCATACATACTCACTAAATCTTAATGCCATGAATTTGTTTGTAATTTTATATGTTATTTTAATTACTGTAGTTACTGTAGTATGTGGTTATAACCCTTTTTGTGTTAATATATAGTAATTCTAGACACACCTAGAATTATTTTAAAAGTTGAGTCAGTTGTCAGTTATAAAAAGTCGATTTGCACACTTTTAGTAGTCAAATCAAAATGTCTGAACTGAGTTCACTTCTACACAAAGAAAAACTCTGCAAGTAACTGAAATTTTCTCAAGATTGGCATATAGACAATTCTAAAAAAAGTCCTGGGATATGAACTATCTCAAATTGGCAGTATATACTGGCATGTGCCTCATCCTGCTGACAGTCTTTTCAGTTTGAGATACTTACAAAAAAGAGAAAGAATAGCTTAATAGTTCCAAGTTTAAATAGTTGTATTGCTATATTCCTTAAAAGATTCTTGGAGTAAAAATTTTACTTGTGATCTCCTTTCTTTTCTCCCATTAACTCAACAGGAAGAAATAAAATATATTAATAAATACACACACATACACACATACAGAAATCAAAGACCTGAGTCTAAGTATAGCAGTGTGTTGATAAACTATCTCTAGAGACCTGAGGTCAAATTAATTTTGTATATGAAAATTATGTGACTCTAGAGACTCAAGAAGACACAGAGATAAAAGTTATTGCATAAGAAAATAGAGATTTCTCTATTTTTCTGCAACAGAAATTATGGAGTAGAATACTGATTGTAAATATAGCTTCTATTATCATTTGGGGGAGTTGAAAAGTGACAGCAATGAAGAAGACCAGAATGTAGGCACTAATACTTGAATGTCTGTTATGTGTAGCTATTGTGCTTTGACAATTTTACTTAATTGCCTCATTTAACCACCATACAACATTAGGAGATTGATATTTCTATGACTATTGTTCCATGTGAGAAAACCCAGGTTCTGACTTGACCTCACTCATGCTATGTTGGGTGGCAATAATACAGTCTATATTTTATTAATCATACAACCACTATATTCAAATTAAAAAGTCTATGTGGAGGTCCAGAAAAACAGGCCAGCCTTAAACAAGGAAAAACTGTCTAATTAAAAACATTTATTCTTACACCTTTTAATTTACCATAATTTTGGTTTCTACTATGACTATTTTATAGAGAAACCATGCACAAATTAATTCATGACACATTTGTGTTCTCTTTGCATATGTCTCTCAAAAAAATAAAACACGTTATTTAGGCAGTGCTAAAGAGAAGTTATTTCACCTTGCTAAAATTATGTCTCATGGTTTTACCCAAGTAATTTTAGTCATGACTTCTTTATTGTAATAGGATTACTTAATTGCCTTGTCATGGAATGAATGATTTGGCTGCTTTTATAGATGTATTAATAAAGTCTTATTGATATAATAGTTAAGATGAACATGCTTGTGACCCTGTGTAGAAATAATAAAAATTCTGCACTTTAAATAGCATTAAAATGTAAAGATGTAATTACTATTCATTATCTTATGGGATTTCAAGATAAACTCACTTTATTTCAATGTCAAAAGATAGAGCTTTAAAGTTCTTTACAAAATACCATTTAATTGAATATATTAAGATACTTAAGTATGTTTATTTTATTCCTTGATACTGTATTTTTCATAATATGAATGCAGGGATATATATTAAAGTTCTGAGAAATCAGAACTTATTTAACTCACCAGTTAATTCTCAAATCTGTTAAATCATGTGCTTTGGTTATCTTTCTTCTTTGGTAAAGTAGGGACATTGGAAAATATTTTCATGTTTTTTAAAGCATCTGTGTCTCATATACAAATACACAAAATATATAAAATATTAACAGAATTATTCCAAACATATGCAAAATAAAATCATACAAAATATTAACAAAATTTAGCAGAAAAGAAATTGATCCATGAAAATAAAGTACAGAATAATTAGTTTAGTTTGGAATGACCAAAAGACTTATACACAAGATGAGTATGCATAATTATACTAATCACAGGGACAAAAATCCCGGTGCATGTGTACATCACATGTATCTGAATGGCAAATATACAATATTGATTACACATTTAACCATCCAATGAATGGTAAATATAGAAAAATATAAATATGTCCATTACTTAAGAAACAGTAATCAGTCACTGAAATGCAAAATAACCAACAAATATAAATTATAGCAATAGCCTCCTCATATCCATATCGGCAACCCAGAGTTAGAAATGTTTGGATTTAAACAGTAGTAAAAATGTGACTATAATTTACTTGATCTTAGCCAAAAGACCGAGAAGCAATGAATGTGACTATATTTCAAAAAAGTATGACCTTTACAGTATGGAGTTTGAATTTTAGAAAAATATATTTTTAACTAGTTTAAAGCTTAGGTGAAAATTTCAATTGCTTAAGATAAGCAGAGTAAGAAGTGCTGATGAGGCAAGTGTAGATAAAAAATAAATTGGCAGGCTAGTCCAAGTGTAGTGGTGTTTAAAACTAATTAATCACAACCAGTTACAGATGTCTTTGTTCCTTTTCCACTAGCACTTAGCCTTAAAAGTAAACAGAAAAAATATAAGTTAATAAATAATTTGGGGGGAGATGGCATGCTAGGAGCAACTCAGGATTGCAGCTCTCAGTGAAGGCACAGAGGGTGAGTCCACGCCACATTTCCAGACGGATCTTTGTTGCCCACAGAACGGGGAAATTCCCAGGTGTAAGAGAGACATGGGATGCCAGCACAGCTGTTTTAGCTGGCACGGCCATTTCGGCTGGCACCACAATGCAGGAGCACCCTGCACAAAATGCTCTGGTCTTGGTGCCCAGTTAAACCAGCAATCTGAGATTTGGGAGGGCAGATTAGCATATCCATTTGATTAAACGGGACTCGGACAGTGAGCTAGACCAGGAGATTCCCTGGAAGTGACTTTTGAGCCAGCACAATGGGTCGCTGCATGGGAAATCACACAGATCCCCATACCCTATCAGCAGGCGACTGAAACACCTGAGAGAGAGTAAACCATTCAACTTTAAAAAAAAAAGGGCTTTGAGGCAGGGAGCCAGGTGATCAGGCTCGGTGGGCCCCACCCCCACAGGGACAAACAAAAAGGTGATTTGAAAAGCTCGGGGTAGAGAGTTTCATGGTAGGCACAGCAGAACACAGGACAGTGCAGCTCGGTGGGGGAGGGCTGTCTGCCATTACTGAGGCATTCCACCCCTACTGAGGTACAGTCCAATTGCTGATGTGGCCTGCTGTTGCCGAGGCAACCCGTCATAAAAGAGAGACTCTGCCAATACAAAGGCACTCATATAAACAGGACAATAGGGAATTACACTCAGCAGCAGGGCAGAGCCCACAGCAACAGGGTGGAGTGCACAAAAGCAGGACAGAGTCCATGGCAACAGGGCGGAGCCCATGACATCAGGGAGGACACAACGGCAGCAGGTCAGAGTCCACAGCAACAGGGTGAACCCCACGGCAGCAGGGCGGAGCCTCGGCAGGCACAAAGTGACTACACTGCCTCCTAACTGGGGAAGACAGTGCAACAGATACTCATAAAGAAAGCCCTAACTCCCCAAGACAGAGCATCTGAGAAAAAAAAAGGGGTTTTATAAGTTCTGCAGCAGCAGACTTTAATGCACCTGCCTAACAGCCCTGAATGAAGAATGGAGCTCACAGTTCAGCACTTGAGCTCCTATAAAGTACAGACAGTCTCCTCAAACAGCTCACTGACCCCCGTATATCCAAAGAGTCACCTCAAAAATGACTGATCAGTCCGATATTTGGCAGGCATCATTCTGGGACGAAGATAGCAGAAGAAGAAACTAGTAGCATCCCTCACTGTTCTGCAGCTGCTACAGGTGTACCCCAGAGAAGCAGAGCATGGAGTGGACCTCAGCAGTCATACAACAGAGGAGCTAGACTGTTAGAAGGAAAACTAATCAACAGAAATACTTCATCATCAACAGTCTGGGGGTCCACTCAGAGACGCAATTGAAAAGTCAGCAACTACTCAGACAACAGGTAGATAAACCCACAAAGATGGGAAGAAGCCAGCGCAAAAAGGAGGAGAACACCCAAAACCAGAACACCTCGCATCCTACAAAGGACCAAAACTTCTCATCAGCAAGGGAACAAAGCTAGACGGAGAATAAGTGTGATGAAATGATGGAAAAAGAATTCAGAAGGTGGGTAATAAGAAACTTCCATGAGCTAAAAGAACATGTAATAAATAAATGCAAAGAAACTAAGAACCTTGAAAACATATTTGAGGAAATGATAACAAGAATGGACAACTTAGAGAGAAATATGAATGAAATGAAGAAGCTGAAAAACACAACATGAGAACTTCGTGAAGCATGCACAAGTTTCAACAGCTGAATTGACCAAGCAGAAGAAAGAATATCAGAAGTCGAAGATCAACTCAATGAAATAAAATGAGAAACCAAGATTAGAGAAAAAAATCTCAAAAAGAAATGAACAAAGTCTCCAAGAAATGTGGGACTATGTGAAGAGACCTAACCTACGTTTGATAGGTGTACCAGAATGTGACGAGGAGAATGAATTCAAGCTGGAAAATACTCTTCAGGAAATTATCCAGGAAAATTTCCCCAACCTAGCAAGGTAGGCCAATATTCAAGTCCAGGAAATACAGAGAACACGACAAAAATATTCTACAAGAAGAGCAACCCCAAGGCACATAATCATCAGATTCACCAGGGTTGAAATGAAGGAGAAAATATTAAGGGTAGCCAGAGAGAAAGCTCGGGTCACCCACAAAGGGAAGCCCATCAGACTCACAGCAGATCCCTTGGCAGAAACTCTACAAGCCAGAAGAGAGTAGGGGCCGATATTCAACATCCTTAAAGAAAAGAACTTTCAACCCAGAATTTCATATCCAGCCAAACTGAGCTTCATAAGTGAAGGAAAAATAAAATATTTTGAAAACAAGCAAGTACTCAGAGATTTTGTCACCATCAGGCCTGCTTTACAAGGGCTTCTGAAAGAGTCACTACAAACAGAAAGGAACAACCAGCACCAGCGATACCAAAAACATACCAAATGCTAAAGAGCATCAACAAAATGAATAATCTGCATCAACTAATGGGCAAAACAGCCAGCAAGCATCAAAATGGCAGTATCAAATTCACACATGACAATAGTAACTGTAAATGTAAATGGGCTAAATGCACCAATCAAAAGACACAGATTGGCAAATTGGATTAAAAAAAAAAAAACAACCCATCAGTGTGCTGTATCCAGGAAACACATTTCACAGGCAAGGATAAACAAAGGCTCAAAATAAAGGGATGGAGTATGATTTACCAAGCAAATGGAGAGGAAAATAAAGCAGGAGTTGCAATTCCTGTCTCTGATAAAATAGACTTTAAAGCAACAAAGATCAAAAGAGACAAAGGCCACTACATAATGGTAAAAGGATCAATACAACAAGGAGAGCTAACGATTCTAAATATATATGGACCCAATACAGGAGTACCCAGATGTATAAGGCAAGTTTTAACGACTTACAAAGAGACTTAGACTCCCACACAATAATAGTGGGAGATTTTAACAATCCACTGTCAATATTAGACAGATCAACCAGACAGAAAATTAACAAGGTTATCCAGGGCTTGAATTCAGGTCTGGAACAAGCAAACCTGATAGACATTTACAAAACCCTCCACTGCAAATCCACAGAATATACATTCTTCTCAGCACCACATCACACATACTCTAAAATTGACCACATAATTGGAAGTTAATCACTCCTCAGCAAATGCAAAACAACTGATATAATAACAAACAGTCTCTCAGACCATACTGCAATCAAGTTAGAACTCAGAAATCAGAAACTAACTCAGAATCACACAGCTTCATGGAAACTGAACAACTGGCTCTTGGATGTTGACTGGATAAAGAATGGAATGAAGGCAGAAAAAAAAAGTTCTTCAAAACCAGTGAGAACAAAGACAAAACATACCAGAATCTCTGGGTCACATTTAAAGCAGTGTCCAGAGGAAAATATATAGCAATAAGTGCCCATATGAGAAGAGTGGAGAGATCCAAAATTGACACCCTATCATCAAAATTGAAAGAGCTAGAGGAGCAAGATCAAAAAAACTCAAAACCTAGCAGAAGACAAGAAATAACTAAGATCAGAGCAGAAGTGTAGGAGATAGAGACAAGAAAATCCCTTCAAAAATCAATAAATCCAAGAGCTGGTTTTTTGAAAGGATCAACAAAATAGACAGACCTCTAGCCAGACTGATAAAAAAGAAAAGAGAGAACAACCAAATAGATGCAATAAAAATGATAAAGGGGAAATCACAGATTCTATAGAAATTCAAACCATCATCAGAGAATATTACAAACAACTCTATGCACACAAACTAGTAAACCTGGAAGAAATGGATAAATTCCTGGACACCTGTGTCCTCCCAAGCCAAAACCAGGAGGAAGCTGAAACTATGAATAGACCAATAACAAGGTCTGAAGTTGAGGCAGCAATTAAAAGTCTACCACACAGAAAATGCCCAGGTCCAGATGGGATCACATCTGAATTCTACCAGAAACACAAAGAGAAACTGTTACCATTTCTTCTGAAACTATTCCAAATAATCCAAAAAGAGGGAATTATCTTTATAACAAAACCCTGCAGAGAATCAACAAGAAAAGAAAACTTCAGGCCAATATCCATGATGAACATAGATGCA
>JAPYYA010005590.1:0-10662 GCA_028533165.1 Leontopithecus rosalia | reverse complement strand
GTGAGGTCCGCCCTTTTGCTGTGGGCTCTGTCCTGCTGTTTTGGGCTCCACCCTGCTGATGTAGGCTCCACCCTGCAGATGTGGGCTCTGCCCTGTTGGTGAAGTCTCTCTGTTATTGCGAGTTGCCTCGGCAACGGCTGACTGCATCAGCAGTGGGCGCGTACCTCAGTAGGGACCAAAGCTCTTGGCAATGGTGGATGCCCCTCCCCCACTGAGCTGCACAGCTGTGGCTTCAGCTGCTCATGCAGTGGAACTCTCAACCCCAGGCACTCTGAGTAGCCATATTGCTTGTCCCTGTGGGGATGGGACCCGTCGAGCCTGATCAATTGGCTTCCTGCCTTGAGCCTTTTTGCTTTTTTTTTTTAAGTTGTAGGGTTGACTCTCTCCCGGGTGCCTCAGCTGCCGGCTAAAAGGGCACTGGGATCTGTGTGATTTTCTGTGCAGCAACTCGCTGCGCTGGTTCACAATTGACCTCCCAGAAATCTCCTGGTCTGTCTCACCATCCAAAACCCGTTCAATCAGATGAACATGGCAATCTGCCCTCCCAAGTCTCAAATTGCCGGTTTAACAGGGCGCCCAGACCTGTGTGTTTTGTGAGCGGTGCTGTTGCGGCACTGGCTGCCTGGCTGCCCCAGCGGATACCGCTGTGCTTCCGTCCTGTGTCCCTCTGACACCTGGGCTTCTCCCCGCTCTGTGGGCTATAAATATCCGTCTGGAAATGCGGTGTGAACTCACCCTCTGCGGTTTGACTGAAAGCTTCAATCGTGAGTTGTTTCTAGAGCGCCATCTTCCTCCCTCTCCAAGTATATCTTAATAATATGGATATATCCCTACATTTCATAATACAATTACCAAATTCAGAAAAGTTAACATTAATACTGCCAAAGGAAAAATTTCACCAGTTTAAGGTAAGTAGTTAGCAAAATCTCTACTTGATGTTTATTGCAATACTGAAGAGAGATCAGAACGTAGATCAAATTCACCTCCTCCAAAACAAATGGAAATGTTTTTAAAAGGTGGGGTAGGCCTTCTGGGTTTACTGATTATTCTTAACCAAAGTAAAAGTGAATATTCTTTTGTCTTCATGGCAGAAGGTGGTTTAATAGCTTGAAGTAAAACACTCAGAAAGTTAGGTGTCTACTCTCCTACAAAGACTCAGGGATAGGGACACTATATTCCTTGAGGACTACATTGCAAAGAATGGCTCAGAGGGCCTTAAAAAAAACTGTGGTTTCATCAAAAAGCTAGAAAGATCTCAATTCTATATCCTAACATCACAAAAGAACTAGAGAACCAAGAACACACAAACCCCAAAGCTAGCAGAAGACAAGAAATAACCAAGATCAGAGTAGAACTAAAGGAGACAGAGATGCAAAAAGGAAATAAAAAAAAACCCTTCAATAAAAATCAATAAATCTAGGACCTGGTTCTTTAAGAAAATTAATAAAATAGACCATTAGCTAGACTAATAAAGAAGAAAAGAGAGAAGAATAAAATAGACACAATGAAAATGACAAAGGGGATACCACTACTGACCTCACAGAAATAAAAACAAACATAAGAGAATACTATAAATACTTCTATGCAAATAAACTAGACAATTTAGAAGAAGAAATAGATAAATTATTGAAAACATACACCCTCCCAAGACTGTACCAGGAAAAAGTTGAATTCCTGAATAGACCAATAACAAGTTCTGAAATTGAGACAGTAATAAATAGTCTACCAACCAAAAAGAGCCCAGGACAAGATGGATTTTCAGCTGAATTCTGTCAGAGATACAAAGAGGAGCTGATACCATTTCTTCTGGAAGTATTCCCAACCATTGACAATGAGGGATGCTTCCCTAACTCATTGTATGAGGCTAGTATCATCCTGATACCCAAACCTGACATAGACACAACAAAAGAAAACTTCAGGCCAATGTCCCTGAACATTGATGCAGCAACCCTCAATAAAATATTGGCAAACCAAATCCAGCAGCACATCAAAAGCTTATTTACCATGATCAAGTTGGCTTTATCCCTGAGATGCAAAACTGGTTCAACATATGCAAATTAATAATTGCAATTCATCACCTAAACAAAACAAAACTAAACACAAAACCACACAGTCATCTCAATAGACACAAAAAAGCCTTCAATACAATTCAAAATTCCTTCATGTTAAAAACTCTCAATAAACTAGGTATTGATGGTTTACACCTCAAAATACTAAGAGCCATATATGACAAACCCACAGCTAATATTATATTTAATGGGCAAAAGCCAGAAGCAATCCCCTTGAAAACTGGCATAAGACAAGGATGCCCTCTCTCAACACTCCTATTCAACATAGTATTGGAAGTTCTGGCCAAAACAATCAGGAAAGAGAAATAATTAAAGAGTATTGAAATAGAAAGAGAGGAAGTCGAACTGTCTCTGTTTGCAGATGACATAATCCTATATCTAGAAAGGCTTATGGTCTTAGCCCAAAAGCTTCTTAAACTTATAAGCAAATTGAGTAAAGCCTCAGTATACAAAATCACTGTGCAAAAATCACAGGCATTCCTATACACCAACAATAGACAAACAGAGAGCCATATAAGGAATGAATTTCCTTCCACAACTGCTACTAAGAGAATAAGATACCTATGAATACAGCTAACAAAGGATATGAAGGACCTCTTCAAGGAGCACTATAAACCACTGCTCAAGGAAATAAGAGACAACATAAACAAATGTAAAACATTCCATGCTCATGATAGGAAGAACCAATATCATGAAAATGACCATACTGCCCAAAGTAACTTATAGATTCAATACTATTCCCATAAAATTACAATTGATGGTTTTCACAGAATTTGAAAAAAAAAACTGCTTTAAATTTTATGTGGAATGACAAAAAAAGGGCTCCTGTAACCAAGGCAATCCTAAGCAAAAATAATGAACATGAAGGCATCACACTACCTGACTTCAAACTATATTACAAGGATACAGTAACCAAGACAGCATGGTACTGGTACAAGAACAGACACATAGATAAATGGAACAGAATAGAGAACTCAGAAATGAGATCACACAGCTGTAAACATCCTTGTTGTAGCAAAGACCCAGTGGGAGATAATTGAATCATTCAAAAAGTTTTCCACTGTACTGTTTTCATGGTAGTGAAGAAGTCTCATGAGATCTGATGATTTTATAAGCCTCCTGAGTAGCTGGGACTACAGGTGTGCACCACCATGCCTGGCTATGTCTTTTGTATTTTAATAAAGATGAGGTTTCACTATGTTGGCCAGGCTGGTGGTGAACTCCTGACCTCAAGTGATCTACCCACCTCAGCCTCCCAAAGTGCTGGGATTACAGGCATGAAGAATTTTCTAGATTAGATTTTATTTCCTACAAATCCTTAAATTTGTCAAGAAAAAATATGCTTTATGTTTCAGTTGTTTGATTCACATTTGTTTTACCTTGAGATTCATAATTATTCTTAAATCATTGAAATTAAGAATGGTAAAATCTCTGATAATGTCAGATCTTATATCTTTTAAAAACACAATAACAGAACAAGAAGTAAAACCATTTTTATTTAGTGAAAGAAGACAACTGACTTTTTAAGCCATGAAAAAGTGAATTGATAGTTTCGCAAAGTCAGTATCGTGTTTACTATATAAGTAAAAACAAGTTAAACTGTTTGTAGCATGTTAACATACACTTAGAAGGAATATAATAGTTTACTAGATGTTGCCTTTCTAAAGCAGAAAACAATTAAGCCATGGAAAATATGCTTATACATGTGCGTGTGCTAATAATATTGTTTCCATGTTGTTGTTGTATATTTTGAATATCACCTCTATCTGGAAATAGCTGTATTTCATGTTTTACAGATTGCTATGCTCAGGGAATTACTTTTAAAGTCAGAGTCATCCATACTAAAACAATGAATTTAAAAGGTTACAAATAGATACTGGAATGAATGTAAATCACCCTGGTCCAAAATATGCATATGTGAACCCCAAGTATCTGAGATAGGTTTTAGTCAGTTTAGAAAGCTCATTTTGCCAAGAGTAAGAACATCCCTGTGTCACAGCCTCAGGAAGTTCTGAGACATGTGCCTGTGGTGGTTGGAGTACAGTTTGCTCTTACACATTTTAGGGAGACATGAAACATGAGACATCAATTAATATGTGTAAAATGAACATAGGTTGAATCTGGTAAAGCACAACAACTCAAAAGTGGTGGCTTCTGGATCAGCCTCCTACTGAATATACAATTTAATCTGGTTTAGTGAATCTGCATTTCTACACAAACAATAGGGGAGTGGAAGCCATAAGACACTCTTCTGCCTTAGGAGAGCCTTAGAGGAATGACTGACTAGAATGGAAGGTACTTTTCTATTCAGTTTCCAGCTTGACTTTTCCCGTTGGTTGAGTAACTTGGAGGTACCAAGATTTATTTTCCTTTCAGATTCCCCCTCTCTTTCCTTTTAAAATCTTTCAGACAAAGCATGGTAGAATAAAATGAGTCATTGTTCTCAAGTTTCCTCTAATCTCTCATGGTTAGGATGATTTATTTCTAGATGGGTAGGTCCCTCATTATGAGGAAAGCTTCTTTTCAGCTGGTTGTGAAGTCTCATGTCCTATGAAGAGAAAATGGGGGCAAAAAGGAGAAAACAACAACAAACAAACAAACAAAAAGAACAATCCTGGAAAATCAGTATAGGCTGTATTACTCTGAAATCCATAAACACAATAATAGGCCGGAATGGAAGTGGCCTGTGTATGTTACGTAAATAGGTTGCTGTTATTTCCTTCTGAAGTTTAAGCTATCTAGCTTCAGTTTGCAAGGCTTTATGAAAGCACAGCTTAGTTTTCAATGATTTCAACTTAGGAAAAATGCAAACATTATTTGGAGACTTGTAGCAGGGAAGAATTTTAGAATTCAGTCTAAATTGTAAAGAGTAATAAAAATTGAAAAACATTAGGCAAGACTAGAAACTAATGATATATGTACTATGGCTCATTTCAAAACACAGTTTTTCTCTCTCCAGTCTCCCATTTCTGTTAAAAACAAATCACCGTAGTGAAGCAGGATCAGCTGCAAGAAACAGACCTCTTGGACACCAAACTAGGAAAGAAGTATTTTATTACTGCCAGGGAGTAAGGCGACATGTTTTGTCTTAACCACCCAGCTTGCCTAACAAAGAGAAGCCCTGCCTTTATATAGGCTTACACTCTAGATACAACAGGTGAAAGGATCTTAGGTTTACAGCCTTAGAAATTACAAGTGAAAGGGTCTTCGGTTTACAGTTTTAGAAATTATATGTGAAAGGGTCTTGGTCGATGGAGGATGGGGTGGGGGTTTGATCTTATTTAAATAAAAACGATGTCTTCTGGAGAGATTCCCCCATATCATGCCTGCTATTTACGGGATTTAGGAGGTGCCAGTCGGCCAGCCTTTTCTTCTATTGAAATGCAATGTGGAAGTCAAGGGGGAGGTGATCCTAGATGCCTGGGTCTCCTTCCTGGGTAGGACTGATTTATTTGCAGAAGTAGCTTTGGTCTTACACTTTGCCTGATCATTTGTATAAAGTGCAGCACGCATAATTATTTTTCAAGTAGGCTTTTAAAATTGGCTTTGATGGAACTATGGTACATAAGGAATTTCAGATAAGACTTTTTTTTAAACCAGACCCAGCCATGGGTTTGTACCCTCAAATACCCATACATGAATTTCTCTCCTTTTGAGGCCCAAGAAAACTTGGGGCCTGTTAGAAAGTGACTTTGATGGAAGATTTTTCTTGGCCCCTTTGTAGGGCTCACAGAATGAGACACTCTGTCTATTCAGCCCAGTGGGTCATGCCTGAGATCCAAGCCTTGTGAATCTGGCAGCTGCCACAACTGCCCATTCAGGCCCCAGTGGGAGGGAGCATGTGAATGAGCAAGTTCAGGGTTCAGCCGGCTGCTATGAGTGCCAACACAGGAAAGGGTCTATGTGGGGCCTGCAGCCAGACCAAGCATGTTGCCCCAAGAGGAATGTGGTGGCACCCATGCAGGGGTTCCCTTGACCATAAAGCCCAAGAATGGGTATTGCAGTGTGTTAATTAGCTCTGTTAGTTTTGCTGTCCAGAGTCTGACAGATGGTAGCATGATAGCAGCTCAGTCAGCCCCTTGCCTTGTTCTGGTCCATCCAGGACTGGCACAGCCCTACTGCTGCTTCTGTTGTGTGGGGCATTTGCCTCCACTGGCAGGGCAGAGGGCTATAGTGTTACAGCCTTTCTGGGTACCTGTGTTAAGTGGGTCCTGAGCTCATGTCATGTGTCCAATAGGAATGAGTTCATGGTGACAACTGGAGAGTGATGAGGGTGGAGAATTTTACTGAGTGACAGAACAGTTTTCAGCAGAGAGGGAATGGGAAAGTGGTCTTTCATGCAAAGTCATATCATCTCCCCCAATGTTGTTGAATCTAGGGTTTTTATAGGCACAGGATGGGGGGAGGGGCGGGTCATATGTAGTATTGGAAAAGGCAACATTTCATTGGTTAAAAAGCGTTATTCAGAAAGAACCAATCAGGAAAGGGTGAGCAAACAGCAACAGAAGTTCTCACTCTGCTCATGGGTTTCCTCTGGAACTGGCACTCCAAGGTGTTTTTGGCTTGAAGGTGAGGTTTCACCAGGGACTGCCCCATCTGCCTAGGCATTTGACAGCCTCCTGTTACTATCAACATTCTTTACTTATTATATGTCAGGAGCCCTATACAGGGACTATGCAGACAACATATGAGGCCAGTTTTCCCAAGGAGCTCTTATTGGCTCAGTAAGTCAAGCTTGATTCCTTAAAGGAAAGCATGCCATTTAAATCAAAGCCTTGGTAAAACAATTAGTTTCTCCAGTTGTGTCCTGTTGCAAAGAGAACATTCTTATTGCACTTATGCAAATAACTACATTGCCGTAAGTTAAAAATACTCACAAGTATTTTCCAAATTCTGGAGAAATTAGGTAGAAAGAAATATGCTCCAATTTTTGTTCACAAGAGTACACTTTACTCAATTGTTAAAAGCTGTAAATAGCTTAAAAGTTTTTTGACTGAAAAATGAAACAAAGGATCAGCAACATGTTAAGCAAAAAATAAAAAAGATTACTTCAGTCTTCTAGTTGTTCAGTCCATGCAGTTAACTCCTGCATTCAAGAGCACCTATCAAAGTCTATAGCTGATTGTAAACAGCCTTTTGAAGAAGATCAAAACAAGACAGGTGTCTGTGAAAGACAAAACGTCTTTGGAAAACCAGTATTGAAACCACAATTGACTAGGAATTTGTTGCTTTTGTGACATACAACAATTTTACATAAAGAGTATACACTATCATATCAGAATTATAAGACTTTTGCATAATTTTAGAATATATACCAATAACCGTTATACAAATACAGCCAAAAGAAAACCAAACACCATTTTAAATTTGACCATGCTTCTTGTATAATTTTTATACCAAATAAGCTGAAAATGTATCTTTTGTACCTCAGGGGATGAATATCAAAAAATTATTGAAGATCTAGGTTGTAATTTGACTTTGGAAAGTTTATCAGATAAAAAAATGCTTGATGCCATGAGATAGGATCACAGATCATTTTAAATTAGTCATTCATTTAATCAGTGATAACTCAAATACTTAAAAATTCAAAGTGATAACTCAAAAACCTTTATTCATTGAGAGAGGAGACTTAATTTTCCAAACAATATTCCTTAAAGATTGCACAAGGCCAATTAAATCTTTTAAAATCTTATAAACAATCTGTGAAATTGTAATCATCTTGATCATAATATATAATTTCCATAAACCTTCTTGTAACCTTTATAAATTTTTGTTAAGGAATAGGTTAATGATCTAAGAAAATCTTGTTAATGTGACACAGGGTCCAGATGCTGGTTTTGCCTCAGTGTACCTGTGATATTAATGGTTAATTTCTAGAGAAAGTGAACTAATTTTACCTCTTAAAATTGACCCTTACAATCTCATGTGCCCATCTCTTCTGTGATAGTCCCTGGGACTTGAGGACTTGAATTGTTTTTATTTTTGGCCCCGTGTCTCAGGAACACAATTTATTTTGATTAACATAACCTACTAGGCCTGAAGATGAGGATTTAATGTAAACCCTCAGCGATTAAGATTTAGCAAGACTTGGTGTACCTTTTAGACCCAGGAGTCAAAGCCCTGTAACTTAATGGCACAAGAAATTTAAAAGAACACATAGAATGGTACAAAGATATAATAACTTTAATTAAATAAAAAATTTTTAATCTTTTTTTCTAAGCAAACCTACTTAATAATTACATAGGAATTATTTTAATGAAAGATAAAATCTGTGAGGCCAGTTACCAACAGGCAAAAGAAAAGGTCTTCTGCAGTGCACAGAATATTATGTTGAAAGAAAACATTTCCTTTAGACCCTAAGGAATCATTTTTAACACTAGGCCACAACAAACAGTTAGAACCCAAGGGAAAATAAAAAGAAACTTACATGAGCTGAAAATGAGTTGAAGGAGAAATTATTTTGTGCCTTTAAAGAGGGGAGAGAAAACTGAATACTGTAAGATGCAATAGAAGTTGAACTTTGGGTTAAAACAAGATTAAAACTTCTTATAATTTATTAAAAGTAAATCAATCCCTTAAGAAAATTTCACTGTTCTAACCAATTCTAAAGTGCATAAGTGTTGTTTGTTTTTTTAGCATCAAAACCCAATCTTTAGAAAGCCTATTATAAATAATTTCCCTTTAATTATGGACAACTTGATACAGACCGCTTATGACATGCTTGAACTTCCAGGTTTAAACTGTATATTCTTCTTTCTCAATCATCCAGTTATTTTACTTTAGGGTAAAAATTTGCTGGCTGGGTGCAGTGGTGCTCATGCCTGTAATCCCAGCACCAGCACTTTGGAAGGTCAAGGTGGGTGAATAACCTGAGGTGTTCAGGACCAGCCTGGCCAACATGGCAAAACCTGATCTCTACTAAAAATACAAACAATTAGCTGGGCATGGTGGTAGGTGCCTGTAATCCCAGCTTCTCTGGAGGCTAAGGCAGGAGAATTGCTTGAAATTGGAAGGTGGAGGTTCCAGTGAGCTGAGTCACATCACTGCACTCCAGCCTGGGTGACAGAGCAAGACTCTCTCAAAAAAAAAAAAAATTACCATGAAAGATTATTTCTCATATAAAATTATTTTCTTTTTAACCTATCATGCCAAAAATAATTTCTTATATTCATAACTTTCTTTACGTTGTTCTTATTCACTTATTACCTGTACCTAATTTCATAAATAATTTAAAATATCCTTTGAATTAGACAAAAATTGTTTCCTATTATATAAGAACACATTTCTTTTTCAGAAAAATATTTTCCTGTAATTTAAGAAGAGATTGGAAATGACCTATTTAGTAAATATTTATTATTTAGTTTAATATAACCTAGAATTTAAATTATATGACAAGATTATCTACCAGCACCTATTCTATTACATTACTTAATTAATTAATTTTTAAATAGTTACTCAGATTACTTATGAAAACTGTGAAAGCTATCATTTAAAATTATTTGTTAACTACTTTTATAAACTGTGAATTTCAGGTTTTCCTAAGAAAGAACCATAAACTTACATAAATGGGTTTGTTGTTGTTCTTTGCCAATAGCTCAGGATTAAGCTGTTTTCATTAACAGAACAATATTAAATCCCATATTTATTAAATTTTAAATAAACAAAAGTTTTTCTCTTTTGGGTTGCATTCAGTTTTATAACCCTCATGCCAAATTTTGACATCTACAAGAGATAATGTATGTTGACAATTTTAAAGCCATTTTAAAATCTATTTCACCAAAATTTTTAAAACCAGCTGATTAATTAAAATTTAATTAAGTCATGTGAGCTTGAAAAATAATGTGGCTTAAAGTTTCTATTTTTCTGATAAAGTATTTGATATAAGTGCTATTTAAAGCTAATTAGAGCTTTTAAATATATAGTAGTGAAACATCATACATAAGACACATAAATACGTAGACATATTAGACACATAGATCATAGATCTTACAGATTAATAAGACTACTATTTTTTCTTCTATTTTAGACTTCTAATTTCTTTTGTTTTCTTTTTTATTAGTATATTTTCGGTTCTGGGGTACATGTGCAGAAAATGCAGGTTTGTTACATAGGTATACATGTGCCATGGTGGTTTGCTGCATCCATTCCCCATCATCTACACTAGGTATTTCTCCTAATGTTATCCCTCCTCTAGCCCCCTACCCCCTGCTACCCCTGTCTGGCCCTACAACCCCTGACAGGCCCCAGCGTGTGATGGTCCTTAACCTGTGTTCATGTGTTTTCATTGTTCAGCACCCATTTATGAGTGAGAACTTATGGTATTTGGTTTTCTGTTCTTTTTTTTTCTTTCTTTTTATTGTATTTTAGGTTGTGGGGTACATGTGCAGAACATGTAAGATAGTTGCATAGGTACACATGTGGCAGTGTGTTTTGCTGCCTTCTGCCCCTTCACCCACATTTGGCATTTCTCCCCATGCTATCCCTCCCCCATTCCCCCCTCGCTGTCCCTCCCCTATTTCCCCCAATAGACCTCAGTGTGTAGTACTCCCTTCCCTGTGTCCATGTGTTCTCATTGTTCATCACCCACCTATGA
>JAPYYA010005589.1:0-10663 GCA_028533165.1 Leontopithecus rosalia | reverse complement strand
CTGGGTTCAGGCAATTCTCCTGCCTCAGCCTCCCGAGTAGCTGGGATTACAGGCACACACCACCATGCCCAGCTAATTTTTTGTATCTTTAGTAGAGACGGGGTTTCACCATGTTGACCAGGATGGTCTCGATCTCCTGACCTCGTGATCCACCCGCCTCGGCCTCCCAAAGTGCTGGGATTACAGGCTTGAGCCACCGCGCCCGGCCCCCAGTTAGTTTTCTAAGCAACCGTTTGGAAATCCCAACATTAGCAATGTGTCTTCAGCACCCGAGGAGGAGTATCACAGAATCTTGGAAGGAATCTCGGGGCACCTCTCATCCACCCATCTTTTCAGCCTTTCAAGCAATAAAGCCTAGAAATAACCACAAAGTACTAAGTGTGTGTGTGTGTTTGTGTCACTGTGCCACAAGCGTTTTAGATACATAATCTCATTTAATTCTGTACATAGCTCGACAAGGTGTGTGTAATTGTTATCCTCATTTACCAATGAAAAACGGGGGGCTGGGGACTTAGATGTTCCTCAAATTCATATATGATGAAGGTAGGTTTGATTTTCTTTTTTTTTTTTTTACGTTTCTTCTTTTGTCTTTTTTATAATATTGGTGTCCAGTGCCCCATTCTAGAACAATTAGGGTAGGATCTCTAGAACTGGTAACTGTCATTCTTAGCCATGAAGTTGTTCAGTCTTTATGGATATCCCACAACAATTCATATTGCACAGAAAGGTAATTTGAGATCCCAAAGAATGTGATGCAGCAGGCAAGCTTTGAAATCCTGCTGTTAATGGTACTAGGGCTTCAGGGAACTTATATGGGAATGTCAGGGAAAATGCAAAGTTGAAAAGGTAAAGATGCCTCCAGAGAGTTGGAAAGAGACAAGCAGAGGGAAAAGAAAACAGTTTAAAGGGAGCCTGTGGGGGAGGTTGAGCAGATGCTGTTTCTTAAAAGGGGGAAACTTTTAGAGAAGGAGAAAAAGGTCATGAACAGAGAAGGTGACAACAGAGATAGTGTGATGCTGGAGGGGGGACACATAGCAATGGTGAGAAGGTATATATGTTAAAGCATGTAGAAATATTACACTAATACCATTATGTCATAGAGGAACTGAAGGCAACAAGTTAAAAATGACTTTTATAAACCAGGTAAAAGATGATGAAGGCCTAAACCAGGCCAAAGGCATTAGCTGATTGCTAGAAACATCCAAATTTGAAAAACATTTCAAGTACTAAGTGACAAGATTGCAACAAATGGAATAAGAAATGAAAGGCACAAATGATTCTAAACCTTACCTGGATCATATGTGCTCATATATGCCCTAATAACACTTAGAAATGCAAGCCTAGATTTAGGAGGGAGAGGAGACTGGCAATCATCATTGGAAAGGTAGAAACTTGAGTTGCCACATTGGAAAGTTCTTTCAAGAAAGAAGAGTTGAAAACTAACTGGGATCTATGAAGCCCAGATAAGCTTCAGTGTCTTTCCCAGGAGGTGTTTATTTATTTGATTTTAGTTCTGACATCGAGCCTCCATCTTGTCCACATCACCACAGTGGTCGAAAAGGGCCTGTGCTTGGGAAATCTTCCTTTGTTGGAGAATCTTGGACCCAAACCCTGCATTTGCGTAGAAATTGAGTTGCCACATTGGATTACTCTTTCAAGAAAGAAGAGTTGAAATGAAAGAGGAGATTGGAAGGTAGCAATCAGAGAAGGAGGAAATGTTGTACAGAGGGGAGTCATAGTGGTCAGGGAGGAGGAATATTGGTAGAGGAGTGATCAACAACATCAACTGTAAACTTTCAAACATAGTTTAAACAGAAAAAACTAAAAAGTGTCCTTTGAATAAAGCAGATAGTAAGACATTCAAGATTTAGACAGACTAGTTACTATGCAACCAACCTTGTACAAATTAACATTTTGTGCCTAGGGTTTCTCATCTTATCTCACACATAATGTGTACCTTTGGACTCTTATAAAAAAGATTACATAAACATATATATATATATATATATATATATATATATATATATATATATATAATTTATATCTTTTTTGGAATCCTGCCTTGTTGCATAAGCTGGAGTGCAATTGTGTGCTATCAGCTGACTACAACCTCTGCCTCCTGGGTTCAAATGATTCTCTTGCCTCGGCTTCCCAAGTGGCTGGGATTACAGGTGCCCACCACCACACCTAGCTAATTTTTGTATTTTTAATAGAGACAGGTTTCATCATGTTGGCTAGGCTGGTCTCAAACTCCCGACCTTGTGATCCACCTGCCTTGGCTTCCAAAAGTGCTGAGATTACAGGCTTGAGCCACTGCACCCAAACACATAAAGCAATATATTTTAACTGCTTATAGTAGTACTGCCACATAGTGTGGGCTCAACCAATTCGTTTTTGTTGTTTCTGTTATGTTTCTACTAAAATGTACTTAAGCGCTAAACACACTTCCTTAATCTATTACTTACAACAGCTCAAAGTGGTTGATGCTATTATTTCCTATTTTACAAGCAAAGAAAGTAAGACCAGGCAGCTCATCTCTCTCTCTGGATGAGATTGGAGACTACTATTCTAAGTGAAGTAACTCAGGAATGGAAAACCAAACATGATATGTTCTCACTCACAAGTGGGAGCTAAGGTATGAAGAGGCAAAGGCATAAGAGTAACACAGGACTCTGCGGACTCAGGGAGAAGTGGCGGAAGGGGACGAGGGATAAAAAACTACAAATAGGGTACAGTATATACTGCTTGGGTGATGGGTGCACCAAAATCTCACAAATCATCACTAAAGACCTTACTCATGTAAACAAACACTTTGGTTTGTTCTGTTTATTCTGTTCCCCAATAACCTGTGGAAATAAAAAAAAATATTAAAAAGAGTCATTACAGAGTTTGCTTTCTCTCTGCCATATAAGGAAACAGTGAAAAGGCAGCTCTCTGCAAGCCAGGAAGAAACCCCTCACTAGAAATGGAATTGGCTACAACCTTAAGCTTAGACTTCCCAGCCTCCAAACTATGAGAAAATAAATTTCTATTGTTTAAGCCACCTGGTATATGCTATTTTGTTGCAGTAGCCCTAGAGGACTAAAACAGTTGCCTCAGCCAACAGCCAGCCCAAGACCCCACACACGCGAGTGAGGCCATCAGTCTCTTGAGCTTAGATTTTCCAGCCCATAAATGAGCACAGCAGACAATTAAGTGATGCAGGGGTGAACCATCCCCACCGAGCTCTGACCACATTTCTCACCCACAAAATCCTGAGTAATAACATTGTGGTGTTTTAAGCCATAAAGTTTGGGGACAAGTTTTTAATGCAGTGATAGACATCTGAAATAGGCACAAAACTGGTAACAGAAACAGGACTGGAATCCATGTCTTGTGGCTGCAAAGCCTCTGTTCTTCTGCAATTATAGTAGTGTGGCGAGGGTGGAGCCAGCTGAACAGAGGATCAAGAAGCAAAAAGCAAGTGGAAACTGAAGAAGTAGAGTTAGCTAAAATAGGCTACCCTTTCCCAACTATTTGTTCTTTCATTCATTGAACAAATATTTATTCCTCTATGATTCAGAAAGTATGACATAGGAAGTCCCCTGTGACTCAGGAAGTATTCCAGGTCCTGGGTAATATATAAAGAAATAAGCAATGATCTTTGCTCTCTAAGGCAGTGCTTCTCAGCCTTGTGCTTGCCATGGCATAGATAGAAAATGAACTTTTTTCAGCACAAGGGGGTAAGAGACAAGGCCACTGGTGGCCAGCAGGGACTGAGGCAGGAGAAATCAACATCTCTGCCCATTCTGTGGTATACCAGGCTTCCCTGGTGCCCTGGTTAGGAAGTTTTGCTGTTTAGAACTAAAAAGTAGGAGTAAAAGTAAATCTTTTGAAAGAAGGACAAGGACAGAGAAGATGGTAACTGGAAAAAAAAAGTACATAGAAGGAAAGCTGTTTGAAGATAGGAGCAATTTCAGAATGTTTTCACTCATGTTTCCCAAAGTAAGGTTCACTGGCCTTCTGTTCTGGAATTGCCTGGGTTTCTTATGAAAATACTGGTATCTGGGACTCACCAAGACCCACAAAGTTATTTTTTAAAGAGCATACCGGATGCTATGGTTGGACAAAAATAAATGTTGAAATTTAATTGCCATTTTGACACTTTTAAGAAGTGGAACCTTGAAGAGGTGATTAGTCTATGAGGGCTCCACTTGCATGGGTAGAATTAATGCTGTTATAAAAGGGTGAGTTTGGCCCCCTTTGTCTCTTTGCCCTTCTACCATCTACCATATGATGATACAGCAAGAAGGCCCTTGCCAGGCACCAGTGCCTTGATCTTGGACTTCCCAGATTCCAGAATTATAAGAAAATAAATGTGTTTTTTTTAATTACCCAGTCTCAGGTATTCTGTTACAGCAGTACAAACAGACTAAGACACTGGGTAATGCTTCTGAACAATGAAGTTTGTGAACCTCCAGTTTATATGCTGAGGAGAAAAGCCTTTGATGGGTTACAGAATAGAAACTTGACTCAAAATAGAGAGGGAGAGAGAAAAGAAAGCAGAAAAGAAAAAGACATTTGAAGTCACCTACAATGTCCCTGAATAATAACATTAATGTTTATAACTAATAGTTTTTTGTTTTTGTTTTTGTTTTTTTTGAGATGGAGTTTCACTCTTGTTACCCAGGCTGGAGTGCAATGGCGCGATCTCCGCTCACTGCAACCTCCGCCTCCTGGGTTCAGGCAATTCTTCTGCCTCAGCCTCCTGAGTAGCTGGGATTACAGGCACGCGCCACCATGCCCACCTAATTTTTTGTATTTTTAGTAGAGACGGGGTTTCACCATGTTGACCAGGATGGTCTCGATCTCTTGACCTCGTGATCCACCCGCCTCAGCCTCCCAAAGTGCTGGGATTACAGGCTTGGACCACTGCACCCAGCCAACTGATAGTTATTAAGCATTTGTTATACACCATCATGCACCTGATATATATTGCTGCATTTAATCCTGACCACCCGGCAAGGCATACATTATGTTTCCATTTTACAGATGAGGAAACAAGAACAAAGAAGTTTAGTAACTTCTCTAGCTTATTGGAGACAGCCAAGATGCAAATTCAAGTTTGCCTGGCTCCAGAGCCTATGTTTTTCATGCCACACTGCTGCTCCAAGTCATGTCCAGAGCACAAATGCCCAATATCTGTATCCACTCCTTGTGTGACATTGCTCAAGTCCTCTCATCATCTTATCTACTGTCTTCTACATGTGCGGCAATTGGTCAAAATCATTTCTGAAATAGGGTTCCTGAGCTGAGCCCAGCACTCCTTCACCCTTTAGCATTCAGTACTCCCTGCTCCCTCTGTGCCTCAGGCTTCTGAGTTGCCACTTGGGTTACAGCATCTCAACATGCAGTGGATGAAATTCAATAAATCTTTCATGCTGCTCTTAGACCACATCCTTACCCCTGATTCTATGACCTAGATTCTGTACTTGGGGAATGGGTTCATGATTCTTAACAGAATAACTTTCCATTAATTGTCATGTTGTTTTATTCAGTTACTTGCCAAATAGTTGCCTTTAACAAAAGAAAATAAGATTTGATTAGCACGACTGGTTCTCAGTGAACCCATGCTACCTCCTAGTGATTAGCACTCCCATCAAATGCTCAAAAACTTCCTGTTTAATTATCCAAAAATGGTATTCATCCTAACATTTGCTTTAGAGCCTGAGGTATACATAATTTATCTGGACCGAGAGACTAGCACTGACTTAGAGTTCATGTTCTATGCCAACCACTCTCATCTTGGGCATCAGTAGCCTTTAATCTTTGAGTTTTATCCTTTCCCGATTCAAGAGAATTTTTTTTTAATTTTTATTGCATTTTAGGTTTTGGGGTACATGTGCAGAACATGCAAGACAGTTGCATAGGTACACACCTGGCAGTGTGTTTTGCTGCCTTCTGCCCCTTCACCCATATTTGGCATCAAGAGAATTTTCTTGAGAGATGAAATAAAAGCAGATTGGGCATTGAGCAGCTCTACTTTGCCCATGTGTATGTTATCATTGCACCTTATTCCAGTAGCAGTTGTTCTGCTATGTTCAAAATCCTTATTCTTCTCTCCTAGACTGTGTGGAGTTATTTCCAGTTTTACGATTGACAATTATAAAGTTATAAGTGCATTCCTTTCACTTTAAAGAAAATGGAGATTTATTAGCTTGAGAATTTAAAAGATACACCATACACGAAATATACTGAAAGGAACAGAAGGCGATGTTCCGGGTCAGAGGGCCCGGCACTCTTCTGCTGTCTCTTAGTAGACTCTCATGGTTTTACATTTGTTCATCTTTTCAGAACAAGGCCAGAAGGGAGAGCAGAGGTCAGATTTCTGCTGAACTGAGACTGAGAGAAACCTGGACCTCAGTACCCTCCACCACCAGAGGAATTTTTTTTTAAAAAATGCTTTCTGCATCTCTAGGGCTGTCTTTCAAAGTGACTGATGACTCTCATCCTGGGCAGGTTTGGGTAACTGCTGCAGTCACTCTGGATGCTCCAAAGACAGAAGAGGATGGTAAAATCCAAAATTGGTAAGAGAGTGCCACAAATGGTTGTAAACTATCCAACTAGCCAAAAAGATGCCAGAGAAAACAATTCCATTGAATCAACTCCTTTCCTCATTGCCCACAGCAGGCCTCCCCCTTACCCCAGTGATGAAAATGAATCTAGAGCAGGTTGACTGACACTCAGGTGCCAGCTTAGGAAAAAAAGAAATATGCACATTTATGGATGAGAATACAGGTAGTGAGCACTTAAAGAAGAGTTTTAGTAATCTCTTTCTTCATCTTTTACTTAATAACAAATAGCTTTGACAAAAATCTCTGTCTACACAGAAGGAGAGGGAGGAGGTAAGAAGGGAAGTGGGAGGTGGAAGCGGGAGAAAGAGGAAGAGATCCACTGTATTGCCTCTGGCCTTATTCAGAGAACCATAGGAAAACCATATGTCTGTCTTAGCCCTTTTATGTGCAAAGAACCAGGCTTCAGGTTATCTGCCGAGCTTAGGGCTTAATCACATTAATCAAAAGCCAATCAATTAATCAAAAGTTTATTCAGTGACCACTAAATGCAAAGATATTCGAAACAACTTTCATGTTGGTTCTCAATTTCCATATTTAAGCTTTCCTTCTCTGCTTATATCATTTATTCATTAATTGCAACTGCAAAATTTTTGCTGTCTTATCATACATTTTTTCTCTATATGCATTTTATTTTCTCTACTTTTCAGAAATGTTATCCTCTTCATATTGGTTATACTTTATTTTTACTTTTATTTGTTTATTTATTTTTTGAGATGGAGTTTCACTCTCATTGCCCAGGCTGGAGTGCAATGATACAATGGCTCACAGCAAACTCTGCCTCCCAGGTTCAAGCAATTCTCCAGTCTCAGCCTCCAAATTATCTGGGATTACAGGTGCCCACCACCACACCTGGCTAATGTTTATATTATTAGTAGAGATGGAATTTCGCCATGTTGGTCAGGGTGGTCTCAAACTCCTGACTTCAGGTGATCATCCCACCTCGGCCTCCCAAAGTGCTGGTATATCCAGCGTGAGCCACTGTACCCAGCCTGGTGAAACTTTATCTCCATTGCAAACTTTCTTGACCTTTTCCCCCACCTTTAATCTACCTACTCCTAACTATTCATTCTCGTTCTTTCCATAAATTCATTCTGCTAAGCTCTTATTGGGAAGCAAAGTAGAATTTAGAATCCTAGAGGTCTATTTCAAAGTTGAAATCATTTGTCGTTAAGTTACAGGTATTTTTACTATGTTTCCTGAACTCATGCTATGTGCCAGACACAATTAAAATGCTCTAAATATATTAGTTCAGATAATCTCTATACCAACCCTATGAGGAGGGTGTTGTTCTTCATTATCCCTATTTTTCTACTAAAGAAATGTAAGCACAGAAACTAGTCATCCTGCTCAAATTCGCACAGCTAATCAGCTGGAGAGATGGGCAGTATGACTCCTGAGCCCTGGTTTTAACCACCCCAAATGAGTCCAGGGAAAAGCACAGAGCTTACATCCTGAAGCCAAATAGTCCCAAATGGCCAATAAAGGCAGCGCTGGCCTTATGCCTTCACCAACTCTACAGTCAGCTCTGTGCCTTTATTTTGTTTTCTGCATGCGAGAATGAGTAGGGTCTGACCACTGCACATAGAGCCCCATGTGGTCTTTCTAGACCAGCTTCTCATCCATTTACAGCATTTATTGAGCAGTTGCTCTGCATCACCTGCTGTGCGCTGTGCTTTACGTGTTTTTAATTTAATCATTGCCATAACCGTTGGAAATAGTTATTGTAATTAACATCCTAACTTTATAGAAGAAAACACCGAAATTCTGAAGTCTAAGTCACCTGCTCAAAGTCACATAACTAGTAGGCAGTGGAACAGAAATGCAAGCCCACATTTGGGAGTCTCCAGAGACTTAAATGTAACCACCTTACAATATGTCCCCTCATGAGTCTCCTATTAGAACTGTCTGGCAGGATTTTTCAAATTTGATATATAGTCTTTCAGACTCTTATGATCCCCCTGGACAAATGCAGGAAAACAAAATCCACACACCAAAACGAATTATACACAGCTGACTAAAGAATTGATTAAAGCCCAGGTGATTATCCTATAAACTAAGGAAAACACTCTGTGCTGTTGTTGTTCTTCTAATCCAGTCCCACCTGACTAATCAATCAGTCTGCGATCCTAATTAATCGGTGATTCCATTGTGGTCTGAATCCTTCCAACTGGCTTTTTTTTTTTTTTTTTTTGGTTCTTAGCTACTTCTCATCTGCATTTCTGCCTCTCAGGTCCATGCACATTAGAGAGTTATCTTCCTTCAACACAGACTTCAATTTCTCTATCTGCGACTCATCAAAGTTCATATTTTGCATAGAAATTATCTAATAACTGAACATGTTTTCTTTCTATTCAAGACTGGCAACATAATTGCTATTTTTTTACCACACAAGTATTTTTTCTCTCCTCCTTCTATTACGTCACCAAGTTTATCTGTTATCTCTTTCTACTGCTTTTCATATAGATCTCTAAGATATATGCTGTGCTCTGTGTGTGTGTGTGTGTCTTTTAAATAACATCTCAGCCTTCTTTATGGGAATAGAGTAACTCTTTCTAGGCTTGGCCAGGAGAGGAAGTAATAGACTCTGTCTATTGCAGTATAAAATGATGTCTCGAGATGGAGGTGGATATAACAAAAAATGTAATATTTTTCTTTTGAAACTTTTTATTCCCTGTGGAAGATTATTTGTTTCCAAGAAGAATTAGAATTCCTTGGGTTTATCAGTGCACAGCAGTGAGCCAAAGTGAGGTCTTATTTTGCATTTCTTAAAGGGCCTTCTCAGTTTAGACCCCTTCTGAGAGTATGGTGTATTAAAAAAAAGGAAAACTCATCAAGTTTAGATAATGAGTTTTTATGCAAAATCTGAACTTTAATGAACTTTAGATGGCTGCCTGACTTGGAAGCTTTAATTAGAAGAAGAGGTATATCTTAATTAGAAGAGGTATACATTTTAAACTATAACTTAAACCTCCATTGATTAAAATAAAAGTACATCTTAATTTTTTTAAGATCTAAAAAAAGTTAATTATACACGTTGTCCTATTTGAAATAGTAGTTCTGTTTAAAGCAACATAATGTTAATTGTGAACTTTTTAAGAATATACCTGAATCAATAGTAAGAGATGGTCTTCACTTCATGTTTTAAAATTTTTGGAATACTAGAAGACATATTAAAAGCTTCTGAGTGGAGGCAGGTTTTCAGCCATTTACTATGACATTTTTGCAAAAAATGCCTTGCATATATTATTCAAGAAAGAAAAAGTAGACAGGTTTTATAAAGCACTGGAGGTTGTTTCGTTTTTTTTTCTTTTTATTGCGTTTTAGGTTTTGGGGTACATGTGCAGAACATGTAAGATAGTTGCATAGGTACACACGTGGCAGTGTGTTTTGCTGCCTTCTGCCCCTTCACCCACATTTGGCATTTCTCCCCATGCTATCCCTCCCCCTCCCCCGCGCTGTCCCTCCCCTATTTCCCCCAATAGACCCCAGTGTGTAGTACTCCCTTCCCTTTGTCCATGTGTTCTCATTGTTCATCACCCACCTATGAGTGAGAATATATGGTGTATCATTTTCTGTTCTTGTATCAATTTGCTGAGAATGATGTTCTCCAGATTCATCCATGTCCCTACAAAGGACACGAACTCATCATTTTTGATTGCTGCATAATATTCCATGGTGTATATGTGCCACATTTTCCCAGTCCAGTCTATCATTGATGGGCATTTGGGTTGGTTCCAGGTCTTTGCTATTGTAAACAGTGCTGCAATGGACATTTGTGTGCATGTGTCCTTATAGTAGAATGATTTATAGTCCTTTTGATATATACCCAGTAATATATACCCAGTATATATCTCACTGGCATGAGATGGTATCTCAATGTGGTTTTGATTTGCATCTCTCTAATGACCAGTGATGATGAGCATTTTTTCATATGTTTCTTGGCCTCTTGTATGTCTTCTTTTGTAAAGTGTCTGTTCATATCCTTTGCCCATTTTTGGATGGGCTTGTTTGCTTTTTTCTTGTCAATCTGTTTGAGCTCTTTGTAAATT
>JAPYYA010005588.1:0-10664 GCA_028533165.1 Leontopithecus rosalia | reverse complement strand
AAGAAAAAAGCAAACAAGCCTATCCAAAAATGGGCAAAGGAAATGAACAAACACTTTACAGAAGAAGACATACAAGAGGCCAACAACATATGAAAAAATGCTCATCATCACTGGTCATTAGAGAGATGTAAATCAAAATCACATTAAGATACCATCTCATGCCAGTTAGAATGGCGTTCATTAAAAAATCTGGAGACAACAGATGCTAGAGAGGATGCGGAGAAATAGGAACACTCTTACACTACTGGTGGGAGTGTAAATTAGTTCAACCATTGGGGGAGATAGTGTGGTGATTCCTCAAGGACATAGAAATAGAAATTCCATTTGACCCAGCAATCCCATTACTAGGTATATATCCAAAGGACTATAAATCGTTCTACTATAAGGACCCATGCACACGAATGTTCATTCCAGCACTGTTTACAATAGCAAAGACCTGGATTCAACCCAAATGCCCATCCATGATAGACTGGACTGGGAAAATGTGGCATATATACACCATAGAATATTATGCAGCAATCAAAAATGATGAGTTTGTGTCCTTTGTAGGCACATGGATGAATCTGGAGAACATCATTCTCAGCAAATTGACACAAGAACAGAAAAGGAAAAACCATATATACTCACTCATTGGCGGCTGATTAACAATGAGAGCACATGGACACAGGAACGGGAGTACCACACACTGAGGTCTATGGGGGGAATTAGGAGAGGGACAGCGATGGGGCAGCGGGGTAGGGATGGCACGGGGAGAAATGCCAAATATGGGTGAAGGGGCAGAAGGCAGCAAAACAAACTGAGACTTGTGTACCTATGAAACTATCTTGCATGTTCTTCACATGTACCCCAAAACCTAAAATGCAATAAAAATTAAAAAGGAAAAAGATACAGCCATAATCTGATGGTATGTTTCATCCAGACCCATTTCACATCCAAAGGTACACAAAGTCTTAAAACAAAGTGATGGAGAAAGATTTACCAACCAAATGAAGAGCAAAAACTCATAAAAAAATAAAAAGCAGGAGTTGCAATTCTAGCATTTGATCAAATAGATTTCAAAGCGATAAAGTTATAGTGGTAAAAGAATCAATGCAACAATAAGAGCTAACTATCCTAACGCCCAGATGCATAAGATTCATAAAGAGATTTAGACTCAACGAGACAGAAAATTAATAAGGACATCCAGGACTTGAACTCAGATCTGGAAATAAATAGTTATAGAGCTCTCCACTTTAAATACACAAAATATACATTCTCCACCTTAAATACACAAAATATTGATTGGCCATTATTAACACCCATTTTTAGAATAAAGCTGCATTCCTGTTCTCTCTCCCTCTTTTTCTTCCTCTTTCTTCCTCTCCTTCACTCCTTTTTTTCTTTCTAAAAAAATGAAAAAAGGGAAGTGGGGGCCAGTATTTAACATCCTTAAAGAAAAGAACTTTCAACCCAGAATTTTATATCGAGCCAAACTAAGCTTCATAAGTGAAGGAAAAAATAAAATCCTTTCCGAACAAGCACATACTCAAAGATTTTCTAACCACCAGGCCTGCTTTACAAGAGCTCCTGAAAGAGGCACTACACATAGAAAGGAACAACCACTACTACTCATTTCAAAAACATACCAAATGGTAAAGAGCATAAAGAAAATAGAGAATCTGCATCAACTAATGGGCAAAACAGCCAGCTACCATCAAAATAGCAGTATCAGATTCACAAATAACAATATTAACCCTAAATGTAAATGGGCTAAATGCACCAATCAAAAGACACAGACTGGCAAATTGGATAAAAAGCCAAACACCATCGTTGTGCTGTATCCAGGAAACCCATCTCACATACAAGGATACACAAAGGCTCAAAATAAAGGGATGGAGGAAGATTTACCAAGCAAATGGAGAGCAAAAACGTGCAGGACTTGCAATTCTCATCTCTGATAAAATAGACTGTAAAGCAAGAAAAATCAAAAGAGACAAAGAAAAACATTACATAATGGTAAAAGGATCAATACAACAAGAAGAGCTAAGGATCCTAAATATATACCGACCCAATATGGGAGCACCCAGATTCATAATTCAAGTTCTTAATGACTGACAAAGGGACTTAGACTCCCACAGTATAATAGTGGGAGACTTTAACACTCCACTTTCAATATTATTCAAATCAACCAGACAGAAAATTAACAAGGTATCCAGGGCTGGAACTCAGACTTGGCACAATAAAACCTGATAGACATTTACAGAATGCTCCACCCCGAATCCAAAGAATATACATTCTTCTCAGCACCACATTAAACTTACTCTAAAATTGACCACATGATTGGAAGTAAATCAATCCTCAGCAAATGCAAAAGAATGGAAGTCATAAGAAACAGTCTCTCAGATCACACTGAAATCAAGTTAGAACTCAGAATTCAGAAACTAACGCAGAACCACACAGCTTCATGAAAACTGAACAACTGGCTTTTGAATGTTGACTGGATAAATAATGAAATGAAGAAGGAAATAAAGAAGTTCTTTGAAACCAACGAGAATAAAGATACAACATATCAGAATCTCTGGAACACATTTAAAGCATTCTCTAGAGGAAAGTATATAGCCACAAGTCCCCACATGAGAAGCAAGGAGAGATCCAAAATTGACACCCTATCATCAAAATTGAGAGAACTAGATGTGCAAGATCAAAAAATTCAAAACCTAGCAGAAGACAAGAAATAACTAAGATCAGAGAACTGAAAGAGATAGAGACACGAAAAACCCTTCAAAAAATCAATAAATCCAGGAGCTGCTTTTTGAAAAAATCAACAAAATAGACACACCACTATCTAGATTAATAAAAAAAGCCAAAAAATGCCCCACAGAGAATAACTAAATTAATGCAATAAAAAAATGATAAAGGGGAAATCACTACAGATCCCACAGAAATTCAAACCATCATCAGAGAATATCAGAAACAACTCTATACACATATACTAGTAAACCTGGAAGAAAGGTATAAATTCCTGGACACTTGTGTCCTCCCAAGCCTAAACCAGGAAGAAGTCAAAACTGTGAATAGACAAATAACAAGATGTGAAGTTGAGGCATCAGTTAAGAGCCTACCACACAAAAAATCCCAGGTCCAGATGGGTTCACAGCCGAATTCTACCAGACACACAAAGAAGAACTGCTACCATTCCTTCTGAAACTATTACAAATAATCCAAAAAGAGGAATTCTTCCCAAATCATTTTATGAGACCAACATCATCCTGATACCAAAACCTGTTGGAGACTCAACAAGAAAAGAATGCTTCAGACCAATCTCCATGATGAACATAGATGAAAAAATCTTCAATAAAATACTGGCTAGCCGATTGCAACAGCACATCAAAACTTATCCACCATGATCAAGTAGGATTCATCCCGGGGATGCAAGACTGGTTCAACGTTCTCAAGTCTAAAAGTGTAATTCACCACATAAACAGAAGCAAGAACAAAAACCACATGAATATCTCAATTGATGCAGAGAAGGCCTTTGACAAAACACAAAAGCGTTTTATGCTAAAAACCCTCAATAAACTCCGTATTGACAGAACGTATCTTAAAATAATAAAAGCTATTTATGACAAACCAACAGCCAATATCATACTGAATGGGCAAAAACTGGAATCATTCCCTTTTAAATCAGGCACTACACCGAAATGATGCCCTCTCTCACCACTCCTATTCAATAGAGTACTGAAAGTTCTAGCCAGAACAATCAGTCAAGAAAAATAAATAAAGGGTAGTGAAATAAAAAAGAAGGAAGCCAAATTGTCTCTATTTGCAGAGGACATAATGGTATATCAACAAGACCCCATCGTCTCAGCCCAAAATCTCCTGAAACTGGTAAGAAAATTCAGCAGTCTCAGGATACAAAATCAATGTGAAAAAATCACAAGCATTCCTATACACCAATAACTAAGAAATAAATAAGTTCAGAGCAGATCTGAAAGAGATAGAGACACAAAAACCCTTCAAAGATATTGAAGGATATTCAAGGATATTGGCCTGAAGCTTTCTTTTCTTGTTGAATCTGCTGGGAGCTGGTATCAGGATGATGTTGGTTTCATAAAATGATTTGGTAAGGATTCCCTCATTTTGGAATATTTGGAATAGTTTTAAAAGTAATGGTACCAGCTCCTCTTTGTACATCTGGTAGAATTCGACTGTGAACCCATCTGGACCTGGGCATTTTTGGGGTGGTAGTCTGTTAATTGCTGCCTCAATTTCAGACCTTGTTACTGCTCTAATCAGGGTTTTGACTTCTTTTTGGTTTAGGCTTGTGATGATGCACGTGTCCAGGAATTCATTCACTTTTTTTCCCTAGTTTGCTAGTTTACATGCATAGAGTTGTTTTTAATATCTTTGATGATGGTTTGAATTTCTGTGGAATCTGAGGTGATATTCCCTTTATCGTTTTTTATTGCATCTATTTGGTTATTCTCTTTTTTTATTAATCTGGCTAGTGGTCTGTATTTTTTTGATGTTTTCAAAAAAGCAGATACTGGATTTATTGTTTTTTTTTCAAGGGATTTTGTGTCTCTGTCTCCATTTCAGCTCTGAACTTAGTTATTTCTTGTCTTCTGCTAGGTTTTGAGTTTTTTATGTTGATCCTCTAGCTCTTTCCATTTTGACTATATGGTGCGAATTTTAGATCTCCCTTTGCTTCTCATGTTAAACTCTAACTTTTTTGCACTGTGGTCTGAGAGACTGTTTGTTATGATTTATGCTGAGAAGTGATTTACCTCCAATTATGTGGTTAATTTTAGAGTAGGTGCTATGTGGTGCTTAGAGGAATGTATATTCTGTGTATTTGGGGTGGAGAGTTCTGTAAATGTGTATTAGGTTTGCCTGGTTCATGTTTGAGTTCAAGTCCTGGATATTCTTGTTAATTTTCTGTCTCCTTGATATGTCTAATATTGAAAATGTGGCGTTAAAGTCTCCCAATAATATTGTGTGGGAGTCTAAGTCTCTTTGTAATTAATTAAGAACTTGTCTTATGCATCTGAGTGCTCCTGTATTGGGGTGTATATATTTAGGATTATTAGCTCTTCTTGTTGCATTGATCTTTTTAACATTATATAATGATCTTCTATATTTTTTTGATCTTTGTTTGTTTAATATCCATTTTGTCAGAGATGAGAATTGCAATTACTCAATTTTTTTTTGCTCTCTATTTGCTTGGTAATTCTTTCTCCACCCCTTTGTTTAGAGCCTTTGTGTATCCTTGCATGGGAGATGGGTTTACTTGATACAGCACACCTATGAGTTTTGGCTTTTTATCCAAATTGCCAGTCTGTGTCTTTTGATTGTGGCATTTAGCCCATTTACATTTAGGGATAATATTACAATGTATAAATTTGATCCTGCCATTTTGATGCTAGCTGGCTGTTTTGCCCATTAGTTGATGCAGATTCTTTGATGTGTTGATGTTCTTTACCATTTGATATGTTTTTGGAGTAGCTTGTACTGGCTGTGCCTATCTTTATTTAGTGCCTCTTTTAGCAGCTCTTGTAAGGCTGGCCTAGTGGTGATGAAATCTCTGAGAACTTACTTATTTACAAAGGATTTTATTTTTTCTTCACTTATGAAGTTTAGTTTGACTGGATATAAAATTTTAGGTTGAAAGTTCTTTTTTTTAAGGATGTTGAATATTGGCTCCCACTCTCTTCTGGCTTATAGGGTTTCTGCTGACAGATCTGCTGTTAGTCTGATGGGCTTCCCTTTGTGGGTAACCCGACCTTTCTCTCTGGCTGCCCTTAGCATTTTCTTCTTTATTTCAATCCTGGTGAATCTGATGATTATGTGCCTTGGGGTTGCTCTTCTTGAGGAATATCTTTGTGGTGTTTTTTGTATTTCCTGGACTTGAATATTGTCCTGCCTTTCTAGGTTGGAAGCATTTTCCTGGATAATATTTTGAAGAGTATTTTACAGCTTGGATTCATTCTCTCCATCACATTCAGGTACACCTATCAAACGTAGATTATGTCTTTTCACATAGTTCTATATTTTGTGGAGATTTTTTTCATTCCTTTTTACCCTTTTTTCTCTATTCTTGCCTTCTTGATTTATTTAACTGAGTTTATTTTTGACCTCTTGTGTCCTTTCTTCTGTTTGGTCAATTCAGCTTTTTAAACTTGTGTATGCTTCGCATGGTTCTCATGTTGTGTTTTTCAGCCCCATCAATGCACTTATATTCTGCTCTAAGTTTTTTATTCTCATTGCTGTTTCATCAAATCATTTTTCAAAGATCTTAGTTTCTTTGCATTGGATTGGAACATGTTCTTTAACTCACAGAAGTTTATTACCCACCTTCTGAAGCCTGTGTCCATCAATTAATCACACTATTTCTCCATCCCACCTTGCTCCCTTGCTGGTGAGAAGTTGTGATCCCTTGTAGGAGGAGAGGTGTTCCAGTTATGGGTGTTTCTATTTTTTTGTGCTGGTTCTTTCCCATCTTTTGGATTTATCCACCTGTCATCTTTGTGGTTTTTGGCTTTCAGATTGGGTCTCTGAGTGGACGTCCAGTTTGTTGATGATGACGTTATTTCTTTCTGTTTCTTAGTTTTTCTTCTAACAATCTGGCTCCTCTGCTGTAGAACTGCTGAGGTCCACTCCAGGTCCTGCTTGCCTGGGGATTACCTGCAGTGGCTGCAGAACAGTAAAGGTTGCTGCCTGTTTCTTTTTCTGCCATCTTTGTCACAGAAGGGTACCCACCAGATGTCAGTTTGAGCTCTTTTTTATGAGGTGACTCTTTGGATATATGGGAGTCAGGGAGCTGCTTGAGGAGACAGTCTGTCCTTTAAAGAAGCTCAAGTGCTGACCTGTGAGCTCTGTTGTTTATTCAGAGCCACAGGGCAGGTACATTTAAGCCTGCTGCAGCTGACCTCGTAACCCCCCACCTTTTTTCCCAGGTGCTCTATTCCAGGGATTTAGGGCTTTATTTATGAGTTTCTGTTGTGCTACTGCCTTTTTTCAGGGCTGCCCTGCCCAGCAATGAGGCAACCTAGTTAATGTCTGCCTGCAGAGGCTTTGCTGAGCTGCTGTGGGCTCTGCCCAGCTGCCATGTGAACTTCCCTGCAGTCCCGTTTATGCGGGTATAGTTAGAACTGCTTCGGCAATGGTGGCCCACCTCTATAATGGTGGGCTCTCTGTAATGATGGGCTGCCTCAGCCATGGCGGGCTGCCTCAGCAATGGCAAACTACCTCTGTAGTGGTGAACTGACTCAGTAATTACAGATGCCCCTCTCTCACAGAGCTGGACCTCCCCAGGTTCAGCTGTGCTTGCAGTGAAACTGTCAATCCAGAGGGTTTCAAATTGCTTTTTTTTGTGTGTGGGGGTGGGACCATCTGAGCCTGATCACCTGGCTCCCTGCCTCAGAACCTTTTTTTTTTTAGTTGAAGGGTCAACTATCTCCCAGGTGTTTCAGCCACCAGATGAAAAGGTGCCAGGATCTGTGTGATTTTCCCTGTGGTGGCCCACTGTGCCAGCTGAAACACAGGAGTTGAGATTCATGGTGCTTTTTTTCCTGGGAATCTTCTGGCCTGGCTCCCTGTTTCAGTCCCCTTTTAAATCATATGAATGGGTGACTCTTTCTTCCCAGAGCTCCAATCACCAGCTAAAATGGCACTTGAACCCCTGTATTTTGTATGGAGAACCACCACACCAGGGTGCTGGCAAAACAGACATGCCAGCCAATACAACCACGCTGATGACTCGTGAGGCTCCTTTGCCTGGGAATCTACTGGTCTGTGGGCAATAAAAATTCATCTGGTAATGCAGCATGCTCTCACCCTCCACACTTTCACTGGAAGCTGCAATCCTGAGCTTCTCTTAGTCGGCCATCTTGGATCCCTTCTCTCATTTTGTTTTGTTTTGTTTTATTCAGCACATTAAGTGTGTTATGCCACTATTTCCTAGGCTATGAGATTTCCACTGAAAAGTTCGCTGTGAAAAATATAAGTGCTTATTTGAATGTTATTTGTTTCTTTTCTCTTTTTGCTTTTAGGATTCTTTATCTTCGACCTTTAGAAATTTTATTATTAAAGGCCTTCAGGTAATCTTACTTGATATTGTGCTTGATATTCCATAACTCCTTGTACTTGAATATTAATATCTTTCTCTAGATATTGAAGTTTTTATTTTTCTTTTGAACAAATTTTCTACTCTGATCTCTCTCTATCCCTCCCCTTTAAGGTCCAAACTCTTAGAGTTGTCATTTTGAGGCATTTTCTAGCTCTGATATGCATGCTTTATTGTTTTTTATTACTTTTTGGTCTCTTCTGACAGTATATTTTTAAATAGCCTAAGTCCAAACTCACTAATCTTTTCTTCTACTTGATTAGTTCTACTGTCAAGAGACTTTCATACATTCTTTAATGTCATTTGTGTTTTTCAGGGTCAGAATTTCTGCTTGATATTTCAAAGTAATTTTAATTTATTATATTTATTGGATAAGATTGTGAATTTTTTTATTTTGAATTTTGTTTAGCTTTCCCATAACAGTTCTTTTGTATGTTCTATCTGAAAGGTTACATATATTGTCATTCAGGAATTGCACCCTGGTGCCTTTTTTATTTATTTAGTTCATTAAATGAGGTCATGTTTTTCTAAATAGTCTTATTTTTTGTGAATGTTCAATGATGTCTGGTTATTAAGGAGTAATGCATTTATTTTTGTCTTTGTATCTGGATTTTTTAATGCCTGTTTTTCTTAGAAAGGCTTTTTAAGCATTCAAAGGGAATGGAGTGTTGTAATTAGGGTTTTTGGTCATTGCAGTCGTATCTGCATTAGAGGAAACCTCTACCCCATTAATGCTGTGATGTTTGCAGACTAATAGAGACTCTTTTTCTTTCTTTTTTTTATATTCTGCCAAATAAATTGAGTCTCCCTCTCTTCATGCTGACCTACTAGTGCTGGGTTAGGGAGGCACAAGTACTCCTGTGGTCACCATCACTTGGATTTTATTGTTTGAAACCCAAAACCAGCACAGGACTGTGTCTCACACAAGGCCTACTGTGACCACAGCTTAGCTACTGCTGATATTCACTTTAGGCCCAAGTTCTCTTCTGTCAGAAGGTGGTGAATTCAGCCAGATCTATGTCTTTTTCTCCAGGAGAGTCAGCTTTGTTATCCATTTTGGGCTGGAAAGTAACAATTCCATCTGTTAGTCAGAACATGGAGTTAGGAACATTAGAAATTTACGAGAAAGAAAGGAAGATGGCGCTCTAGAAGCAACTCACCACTGCAGCTCTCAGTCAAGACGCAGAGGGTAAGCAAACACCGCATTTTCAGACAGATCCTTATAGCCCACAGAGCGGGGGAAAAGTCCAGGTGTAAAAGGCACACAGGACTCAAGCGCAGCGCTCTCCGCTGGAGTGGCCAGGCAGCCAGCGCCACCGCAGCAGCCGGTGCACAAAACACATGGGTCTGGGCGCCCTGTTAAAACCACAATTTGAGACTTGGGAGGGCAGATTGCTATGTTCATCTGACTGAACGGGTTTTGGACGGTGAACTAGACCAGGAGATTTCTGGGAGGTGAATTGTGAACCAGCACAGCGGGGGGCTGCACTGGAAATCACACAGATCCCGGTGCCCTTTTGGCCAGCGACTGAGGCACCTGGAAGAGAGTAAACCCTACAACTTAAAAAGAAAAAAAAAGCAAAAGGCTCGAAGGCAGGGAGCCAAGTGATCAGGCTCGATGGGTCCCACCCTCACAGGGACAAGCAATAAGGCGATGCAGAGTGCCGGGAGTTGAGAGTTCCACTGCCGGAAGAGTGGAACACAAGACTGAGCAGCTCGGTGGGGGAGGGGCGTCTGCCATTGCTCAGAGCTTCGGCCCCTACTGAGGTACCCACCCACTGCTGACACAGTCAGCCATTGCCAAGGCAACCTGCAATAACAGAGAGACTCCACCTACAGGGCAGAGCCCACATGAGCAGGGCAGAGCCTACGTCAGTAGGGCGGAGCCCAAAACAGCAGGACGGAGCCCACAGCAAAAGGGCGAACATCACGCCAGCAGGGCGGAGCCTTGGCAGCAAAATAGTGACTAGACTGCCTCCTAGCTGGGCAGGACAGTGCAACGGATACCCACAAATAAAGCCCTAACACCCCGAGACAGAGCATCTGAGGAAAAAAACAGGTTTCATCAGTTCTGCCACAACACACTTAAATGTACTAGCCTAGCAACACTGAATGAACAACGGAGCTCACAAAACAGCACTTGAGCTCCTATAAAGTACAGATCATATCATCAAACAGCTCCCTGATCCCTGTATACCCAAAGAATCACCTCAAAAAGGTCTGATCAGACTGACATTTGGCGGGCACCATCTGAGAAAAAGATAGAAGAAGAAACTGGTAGCATCCCTCACTGTTCTGCAGTTGCTACAGGTGTATCCCAGGCAAGCAGGGCACAGAGTGCACCTCAGCAGTCTTACAGCAGAGGGGCTAGACAGTTAGAAGGAATATTAAGAAACAGAAATACTTCATCATCAACAATCTGGGCCTCTACTCAGAGACCCAATGGAAAAATCAGCAACTACTCAGAAGACAGGTGGATAAATCCACAAAGATGGGAAGAAACCAGCGAAAAAAGGAGGAAAACACCCGAAACCAGAACACCTCACCGCCTACAAAAGAA
>JAPYYA010005587.1:0-10664 GCA_028533165.1 Leontopithecus rosalia | reverse complement strand
CTTCCTTCCTCCCTCCCTTCCTCCTTCCCTCCCTTCCTCCCCTCCCCCCCCAAAAAAAGACTCTCAGAGTGTCTGGGGCAGAAAATTAGAGTCAAGCTGATCTTCTGCCAGTGCTTTTGGTCCACTGAAAATTGACCTGTGGCGGGTCACCCCAGCTTCAACCAACGAGATGCTTTTATTACGATACTTCTGATACTTTGGGCCCCTTATATGAGGGGGTCCTTGGTTTGACTAAGCAAAGACAGATTTTACTGCCTGACATAACAAAGTGCTCCTCTCATCCCGATAAAATTGTATCATTTTTAATTATTTTTATGGTTTTTTTTTAGAGATGGGGTTTCTCCATGTTGGCCAGGCTGGTCTCGAACTCCTGACCTCAGGTGATCTGCCCACCTCGGCCTTCCAAAGTGCTGGGATTACAGGCGAGAGCCACCGTGCCTGGCCTTTTTTTTTTTTTTTTTTAGACAGAGTCCTGCTCTGTCACCCAGGCTGGAGTGCAGTAGTGCAATCTTGGCTCATTGCAGCCTCTGCCTCCCGGGTTCAAGTGATTCTCCTGCCTCAGCCTCCTGAGTAGCTGGGATTACAGGCGTGCACCACCATGCCCAGCTAATTTTTGCATTTTTAGTAGAGATAGGATTTCACCATGTTGACCAGGATGGTCTCTATCTCCTGACCTCGTGATCCGCCTGCCTAGGACTCCCAAAGTACTGGGATTTCAGGCATGAGCCAGAGAGCCCGGCCTGTACCATCTTTTAAAATTAGTCCTCCTCGGGCCGGGCGCGGTGGCTCAAGCCTGTAATCCCAGCACTTTGGGAGGCCGAGGCGGGTGGATCACGAGGTCAAGAGATCAAGACCATCCTGGTCAACATGGTGAAACCCCGTCTCTACTAAAAATACAAAAAATTAGCTGGGCATGGTGGCGTGTGCCTGTAATCCCAGCTACTCGGGAGGCTGAGGCAGGAGAATTGCCTGAACCCAGGAGGCGGAGGTTGCAGTGAGCCGAGATCTCGCCATTGCACTCCAGCCTGGGTAACGAGAGCGAAACTCCGTCTCAAAATAAATAAATAAATAAATAAATTTTTAAAAAATTTAAAAAATAAAATTAGTCCTCCTCTACATTGAATATTTATGGGCCTCTTATGACAGAACTGGTTGTGTCCCTTGTCAGTCCTGTGTTGCAAGAGCAGATGACCTTATTAAACGTCTAATTTTTGGAGACGCAGAACAGGTTGGTTTTCATTAACTTCTGCGATGCCTGCTCCTCCCTTTTCATCTCACTCCCCTAATCCTTCTCCCTCTGAGCAGGGCTACTGGGATCAAGAGTGCACATGATGGCCTATTTATATGTTGTTTTTGTCGTCCCAGCCTCCAGGCACTGTCCTTTGGCATTAGCATCCCGATTTTCCTTGGGCATCACATTCCTCCCTCACCATTCATCTCTGAGGTTTGGAGGATTTGAGATTTGATTCCATCACTTGGCTCTAAAAATAGGCACGTGATCAGGTCTGGCCAATCAGATCATTCTATTCCTGTGGCCACTGTAATTGGCCCAGGGATGGGCACATGACTCAAAATGCTAATGGGACATTCACCTGAGTTCTTTGCTAGAATTATTGCAGAAGATAATCTCTCTTTCTTCTGGGATTGCTAAAGTAATAGAAAATAACCTAAGTAGGCCATGTCCGGCCGGGAAGGTGGCAAGAAGAAGCCCCTGAAACAGCCCAAGAAGCAGGCCAAGGAAATGGACGAGGAAGATAAGGCTTTCAAGCAGAAACAAAAAGAAGAGCAGAAGAAACTCGAAGAGCTAAAAGCAAAGGCCGCAGGGAAGGGGCCCCTGGCCACAGGTGGAATTAAGAAATCTGGCAAAAAGTAAGCTGTTCCTTGTCCCTGAGGAGATGGTGACCCTTTATTTCATCTGTATTTAAACATCTGTATTCCCTGCCATAGCATCTTTTGCCACCTATAGCTAGAATTAAGTGTTGTCTTGGAGCTGTTGTACATTTAAGAATAAATTTTTGTATTAAAAAAAAAGAAAATAACCTAAGTATCTGAGGAGTATGAAGAAAGCATAGGGATGGAGCCAAAAGATGAAAAGAGATAGTTACCTTAAAAAAAACCTGTAAATTTGACATAATTTCAAATTTACAGAACAGCTACAAGAATAGCATGAAGAAATTCCCACGTATTTACCCAGAATCACCAATCATACACACTTTTCACATTTGCTTTATAATTCTCTGAGAGCGAGAGAGAGGCTCTAGAATATGTTGTTTTATGTCCAGGATTCAAGTATTCTTGAAACTGAGATCTACTCCCATACTCCTATTTTTTTTTTTTAAGAGGTTTTTTTTTTCTTTTTCTTTTGAGATGGAGTTTCGCTCTTGTTACCCAGGCTGTAGTGCAATGGTGCGATCTCGGCTCACCGCAACCTCCGCCTCCTGGGTTCAGGCAATTCTCCTGCCTCAGCCTCCCGAGTAGCTGGGATTACAGGCACGCTCCACCATGCCCAGCTAATTTTTTGTATTTTTAGTAGAGACGGGGTTTCACCATGTTGACCAGGATGGTCTTGATCTCTTGACCTCGTGATCCACCCGCCTTGGCCTCCCAAAGTGCTGGGATTACAGGCGTGAGCCACCGCACCCAGCCTTTTTTTTTTTTTTTTAGACGAGGTCTCACTCTTGTTGCCCAGATTGGAGTGCAATGGTGCAATCTGTCACTGCAATTTCCACCTCCAGGGTTCAAGTGATCTCCTGCCTCAGCCTCCAGAGTAGCTGGGATTACAGGCATGTACCCCCATGCCCAGCTAATTTTTGTATTTTTAGTAGAGACAGGGTTTCTCCATGTTGGTTGGGCTGGTGTCGAACTCCTGACTTCAGGTGATCCACTTGCCTCCGTCTCCCAAAGTGCTAGGATTACAGGCATGAGCCACCATGCCTGGCCCTACTTTTTTTTCCATTAAAAAAAAATTATTTAAACCACTTTGAACATCAGAGACCCAAGAAGAAGGTGCCATCTTGCTAAGAGAGCAATTTTCGAAGGATATCCACAAGACAGAAAGGTGACAAATAAAAATTTTCTTTTCAGAAAAAGAATACATGTTTTCAACTTAGACTAGAACTAACAGGTGAAAAGTTTATTAGTTCTGATGGTATTTCACACAGCCTGGGAATACATGGAGCCCACTTCACTTTTTGGTTCTTCTCTGTGGGGGCCCCAATCCATTGGCATATTAGATTCGGTCGTATGTGTGGCATATGTCTGGGAATTTATTGCTAATAATATTATTATTGTTTTTATTTTTAGAGATGAGGTCTTCTTCTGTCACCTAGGTTGGAGTGCAGTGGCACGATCATAGCTAGCTCACTGCAGCCTTGAACTCCTGGGCTCAAGCCATCCTTCTAGCTCAGCTTCTGGAGCTACTGGGACCACAGGCTCATACCACTGCACCTGCCTATTTATTAATATAAAATTACAAGACTTTGACATTTTAATTACTTAAACAAATTAGACAGATTGGACATTAGCCTCATGCTGATTCTCTTTGGGTTCGACCTTGTTCTAAATACCCCAAAATGCTTTACTGTGTGGGAGAGAAAGGAATCAAGTGACAGCCCATAGTCCATAGTGAGCAACCTTACAGATGTATTGTAAGTAATTGTGAAAACCACAGAATTGTAAAATTTGACAATTACAAATTGTTTCAGTGCTTTACATCCCCGTAATTATTTTGGGGTTTCATCAGAATGTAGATTTGTTTATGAGAATGCGTGATGCAAGGACATAGCCTCTGTTGTGTGTCATAGCAGAGGAAAACTGTTCAGAAACACTGGGTTAAAACAAGTCTTAATCAATCCTAGTAAGGACTGTCCTAGCCCTAACTCTATGTGTCCTTCAGGACTAATTTAAGAAATAAACTTTTCAAACTGGCTTACACATAAGTAGAAACTTGTTAACTTTCATAATTAAAAAGTCCAGGGTTAGAGCTGACTTCAGATGTGGCTGCAATTAGAGGGTCAAACGTTCACCATCTCTCAGCTGTGCTCTCTTCCATATTGATTTTATTTTTAGACCATATGGTGGCAAGATGGTTGTCAACAACTCTAACATGCGTCGTCTGAGACTCAAGTCCAGTGGTAAAGAGAGAGCTTTTTTTTCCCCAGGCTGGAGTGCAGTGGTGTGATCATGGCTCACTGCAGCCTCAATCTCCTTGGCTCAAGCTATCCTCCCAGCTCAGCTTCTCAAGTAGCTGGGACCACAGGCATGTGCCACCACACCTGGGTAATTTTTTATGATGAGGTTTCAGTATGTTGCCTATGCTGGTCTTGAACTCCTGGGCTCAAGCAATCCACTTGCCTTGGCCTTTCAAAGTGCTGGGATTGCAGATGTGAACCACTGTGCTCAGTTGAGAGCTTCTTTTTTCTTTTTCCTTTTTTTCTTTTTATTTTTGTCTTTCATATGATTTTATTTTCTTCCTTCAACCATAATAATAAGATATCCAAATTTTGTCTTAACTGGTGGGTCTGTAATCACAGGCTTATCCATCCCACTTACAGGCAAGGCAAATGCTGCTTCTTGAAATGGTCCCACCAGGGACCCTCTGGTCATCCAACACAAGTTGCCCCCTCGCCTGGCTTTATCTTCACTATATTGTGCGGCCACTTCATTGAATCTCATCCCAGATTTTAACTTTTCCATGGCTTCCATGATTTTGCCACACTTTTCACATAGAATGTGTCTGACCTTTCCTGCATTGCCACCAGCTTTGGGACCTTGAGCCTTCTTGTCAGCACTGCCACTCCCAGAGGCTGCTCCCCCTTTCCCTGCTTTTCCAGAACCACTTTTTCCTTAGGGCGGCATCTTGGAAACCTGCTGTTGAACTCTCTTCTTTTTTATTTTTAAAATTTATTTATTTATTCATCTATTATTATTTTTAGAGAGAGGGTCTCACTCTTTCTCCCAGGCTGGAGTGCAGTGGTGCATTCTCAGCTCACTGCAGCCTCTGCCTTCTTTGTTCAAGTAATTCTCCTGCCTCAGCCTCCTGAGTAGCTGGGACTACAGGTGTGCATGCTGCTGCAACAGGCTAATTTTTTTTTTTTTTCAGACAGAGTCTTGCTCTGTTGCCCAAGCTGGAGTGCAGTAGTGCAATCTTGACTCAGTGCAACCTCTGCCTCCCTGGTTCAAGTGATTCTCCTGCCTCAGCCTCCTGAGTAGCTGGGACTACAGCTGTGTGCCACCACACCCGGCTAATTTTTTGTATTTTTAGTAGAGACAAGGTTTCACCACGTTGCCCAGGCTTGAGAGCTTCTTTTCTAGAGCTCCTGCAAAATCTGCTGAGATTCACTCTGACTGATCTACCCTTGAATCAGTTTGTCACTGTTATCAGCAGAACACAATGTGCTGATTGGCTTAGACAGGGTCGCACACGTTCCACCTCTGGATGGGGATGATTGGCTGAGGCCTGGGTCACACACATTCCGCCTCTGAATGGGGAGTTGTGAAGGCCCAACAGGATCACATGAGGGTGGGGCGGGGAGAGATGAACCCTTCCAATCAAAATGTATCTGTTATTGAAGTGGATGCTAGAAAGGCAATCAATAAATAGTCATTTCACCCCAAGTGATCATCTTGAAAATGTCTGGAAAGAACCAGGTCAAAGAAAATGTCTGGCTCAGGACCTGTCCAGCCCCAAGAGTAGAATATGAAACCCATGATTTCTTGAAAATCTAGACTACGTTGTAATAAGGCATCACCTGTTTCAGAAGTCACTTCTAAGTAGCCCAGAGTAAACCCATTCATTCATTCTCTTCAACAGAAGGCTTCTCAGGAAGTGAGTCTTCAAATTGCCTTTCCCCCATGCTTCACCTGCAGGCACCTTCACAGGCATGATTTGCTTGACCACAGGTTTCTCTGGTGTGATAAAGGAGAACGGCTTTCTGCTAGTATCAGTTAGAAATGCATTGTGTGGTACAATAGAAAGCCTTGCTGCACTGGTTTAAACAGATAGGGGAGCACTTGTCTTTCACAACAGGAACCTCCAAACAGAGAAAGTCAAGAGCTGATATGATGACTCAATGATGCTATCAGAAACCCAGGCTGTTTATATGTATCCAGTCCATAGGTCTTAGCATTCAGATCCTCATTCTCAGGGGTGTGCCTCATTGTTGCAAGATGACTGCGGTGCTGTTAGCCTTATTTTCATGGTCCATTTAGAAAGAAGGGAGAAAACGAAGAGTTTGTTTTTTTTTTAATGTGCCAACTTGACTTTTTATTTGGGAATTTTTTTTTTAAAGATGGGGTTTCACTATGATGGCAAGGCTGGTCTTGAACTCCTGGCCTCCGGTGATCCACCCACCTCAGCCTCCCAGAGTGCTAGGACTACAGGCGTGAGCCACCGCGCCTGGCTGGGAAGTTTTGTTTTTGCTTTTTTGAGACAGGTTCTCAAAAAAGGTGGGCAGATCACCTGCTGTTGTCCAGGCTGCAGTGCAGTGGCAAGATCACAACTCACTGCATCCTCGACCTCCCAGACTCAAGAAAGCCTCCCACCTTAAGCTTCCTGAGTAGCTGGGGCTATAGGCGTGTGCCACCACACTTGGCTAATTTTTGTATTTTTCGTAAAGATGGGTTTTCACAATGTTGACTAGGCTGGTCTAGAACTCCTGGGCTCAAGCGATACGCCTGTCTCGGCCTTCCAAAGTGCTGGGATTACAAGCATAAACCACTACACCTGGCCTGTGAAGTGTTGTAGTATCAGGAGTTTGATACTAGTCTGGCCAACACAATAAAACTCCATCTCTACTAACTAAAAATACAAAAATTAGCCAGGTGTGGTGATGGCATGACTGTGATCCCAGCTACTCAGTAGGCTGAGGCAGAAGAATTGCTTGAACCCAAGAGGTGGAGGTTGCAGTGAATTGAGATGGTGCCACTGCACTCCAGCCTGGGCAACAGAGCAAGACTCCATCTCAGAAAAAAAAAATAGCTAAAAGACAGTGAAAGATAGAGACGGCACTAAGGGATGTGCTAGAAGGACAGCCAGTACCCTTTTTTGCCCATTTCAAAATCTTTTGCAGTGCTTACTGATGAAAGGGATGCCCTTCTCAGGAGCTTCTACCTATGGCTCCTTGACAAGACTGTGCCCTTTTGTTGCAAGGGAAGCTGGGAAATTGAACATCTTCAGCTGGACACACTGTGTCAAGTAAAATGGAATTCTGTTAGTAAGAAAATTGGCCTCACCTACACACCCACTTGATGTGTGAAGGGTGCTAGATTATTTAATAATTTTTAGCATATGTGATTATGAGTCTTCCTGTGTGCACATCTGTTGTTTTTGATATCTTAGCAAAGATATCTTATCTCTCTTTTCTGGTAATAGTATCTCAATTTTCTTCTGGCACGTATCCTCTCACCAGTCTCCAAACTCAGGTCCAAGGACGGACACTTGACTCAGGGCTTAATTAGTCAGGATGGTTAATTTAGGAATGGATATAACTCGAGCCAGAGTGATCAGATTCAACTTGGATTTTCGTTGCACCAAAACTGTAACTTACACTAGAAAATAATAAGACATCTGAAAGATATTTAATCAATCTACTTGGTGCACAAGTAGATCCCTGTATCCTTTGCAGTCATTCCACTGCCTCTCCCAAGAGTCTGTGACCACTGGGATGTTTCTTTTTTCATACATCATTCCTCCTTTTAGTACCTGAGAGCTGAAAGACTGTGAAGTGTGATAGGAAATGCAAATCTGGGTTTAAATGCCACTTGTGTCAGGTAGAGTCCACCCAGAAAACAGAACCCCATCCCAGTATGCAAAACAAAGAATTTAAGGTGGGCAATTGGTTACACAAGAATGGAACTGTTGAAAAGCTAAACAGGTGGTGAGACAACGCAGAGATTAGCAACAGCAGGAAGCCATCACCACCCCTAGGCTAGAGACTAGATCCTGGGAATGTGCTGCTAGGTTTTAGGAGTCCAGAGACTGTGATCCTCTAACAATTCAGAGGGAGACCCAGTTACTGCCAGAAATGCTGCTCGAGGGGTGAGGAGGGGTAGATGGCAAGGAGGCCAGCTGGCATGGCTGCCTCCCATTGGCTGATCATAGCTAGAAGCGCGGGACAAGGAAGCTTGAAGCCGCAGTCTACAGAGGTCAGCAACCTTTCCATACAAAGTAGAGCAGGAAAAGCTTGAAGAGTGAAACTGAAGACACTGGTCTATTACGCAAAACTGGTCACCCGTCCATATTTCATCACATCCAAGATGCCATTGTTAGATGCACCATAATTTGTGCATTATTATTATTATTATTTTTTGAGACGGAGTTTCGCTGTTACCCAGACTGGAGTGCAATGGCATGATCTCGGCTCACGACAACCTCCGCCTTCTGGGTTCAAGCAATTCTCCTGCTTCAGCTTCCCGAGTAGCTGGGACTACAGGCACGCACCACCATGCCCAGCTAATTTTTGTATTTTTAGTAGAGACGGGGTTTCACCTCGTTGACCAGGATGGTCTGGATCTCTTGACCTCGTGATCCACCTGCCTCGGCCTCCCAAAGTGCTGGGATTGTAGGCGTGAGCCACCAAAACAGGCCCTAATTTGTGCATTATTAAGAAAGAGAATTGCTGCCAACTAGAAAAGGGCACCATGCTATGATTCCATCCATTGCAATGCAACAACAAAGAGATGTTGACGGCTGGGCACAGTGGCTCACGCCTGCAATCCCAGCACTTTGGGACACCCAGGCGGGTGGATCACCTGAGGTCAGGAGTCTGAGACCAGACTGACCAACATGGAGAAACCCAGTCTCTACTAAAAATTCAAAATTAGCCAGGTGTGGTGGTGCATGCCTTTAATCCCAGCTTCTCACGAGGCTGAGGCAGGAGAATCACTTAAACCCCAGAGGTGGAGTTTGGGGTGAGCTGAAAGTGTGCCACTGTACTCCACCCTGGGCGGCAAGAGCGAAACTCCACGTCAATTGAAAAAAATAAAAGAGAGAGAGAGAATGTAATGGTTACTGCCGAGTTTAAAATGAGGAAACTGAGGCCAGTATAAGAACAATTAGATGCCAATTTATTTATCTCCCGGATGAGGTTCTGTGGTCCTGGGGAAAGGGGCCAGAGAAGTCGCTCTTGACTTCTCAGGGCAGGGGGTCTTGTGGGGGTTAGAGGGGGGCTGGCCTAGGATGCATGGGGTGGGCTGCCATTGAGTAAGCCTCAGCGGGATTTTTTCAATTTTTGCGGGTTCAGCTGTATAGTTTAGTGCTGAGAGTGCACAGTTTAGTGCTGAGGTTCAAATGCATAGCTTGGTGCTGAGAGTGCACGGTCTAGTGCTGAATATAGACCTGGGGGCAGAATGCAGAAGTGGGCGAGGGGGGCCCGCAGGGAGGAGCCAGATGCTGAGTAAAGTGTTCTGCCTGATAAACTGTTACCAGGCATGGAGAGGGGTGGGTGTTGTTCATCCGGCTCTTAGCAAGGCTTTGGCCTTACAGAGAGAGAGATGTTGAAATGTGAAAAATATGCACCTTAAGGTCAATAAAACTATTTGCTGTGTGATCTTAAGCACATGTGAACCTAATTCGTGTCCCCCTTTGAGCCTTGATTTCAACATCTGGAAATTAGGACAGTTATGCCTACTTCACAGGGTTTTTATTTTGTTTTTGTTTCTTTCTGAGACAAGGTCTCATTCTGTTGTCCAGGCTGGAGTGCAGTGGCACCATCATAGCTCATTGTAGCCTCCACCTCCTGGGCTCAAGTGATCCTCCCACCTCAGCCTCCTGAGTAGCTTGGTCCACAGGTGTGCACCACTACACTCGGTATTTCTCTTTCTTCCCTTTCTTTTCTTTCTCTTTTCCCTCCGTCCCTCCCTTCCTTCGTTTTCTGTTTTTGTAGAGTTAGGTTCTCCCTATGTTGCCCAGGCTGGTCTCAGACTTCTGGACTGAAACAATCCCACCTTGCCTCCCAAGGTGCTGGGAATACAGACATCAGCCGCTGCACCTGGCCCTTCACAGGGGTTTTGTAAGGATTAAGTCAGCTAATATGTCTAAGATTGTTAACCTTAGTGAGAATAGGAACTTTATCTCTTTGGTTCACTGCAGTATTCCTGGTGCCTAGCACAGTGCCTGGTACATAGTAGGAACCTAAGAAAATTCTGGGAGATGAATTTAGCTGGACTCCTTTCCCCCAAATGAGCATGGTTTCTGGCATATAGTGGGGAGTGGGTGTCAATACATGCAAGTTACAATTATTTTTTATTTTATTTTTATTTATTTATTTATTTTTAGATGGAGTTTCGCTCTTGTTACCCAGGCTGGAGTGCAATGGCTCGATCTCGGCTCACCGCAACCTCCGCCTCCTGGGTCCAGGCAGTTCTCCTGCCTCAGCCTCCTGAGTAGCTGGGATTACAGGCACGCGCCACCGTGCCCAGCTAATTTTAATATTTTTAGTAGAGACGGGGTTTCACCATGTTGACCAGGATGGTCTTGATCTCTTGACCTCGTGATCCATCCGCCTCAGCCTCCCAAAGTGCTGGGATTACAGGCTTGAGCCACCGCGCCCGGCCCAGCTACTATTATTATAATCAAACATTCTTTGGTGGAGACAAGATATTTTCTTCTGGCCGGGCGCGGTGGCTCACGCCTGTAATCCCAGCACTTTGGGAGGCTGAGGCGG
>JAPYYA010005586.1:0-10665 GCA_028533165.1 Leontopithecus rosalia | reverse complement strand
ACCCTCTTAATGACTGCAAAGAAGGTATTATTCGGATTTGACAGGTGAGGCACTGGAGGCTTACAGAGACTAACTTTTCCAGAGTGAGTACTATGCCAAGAAGGAGACCCAGAACTCAAACCCAAGCCAGCCTTACCCCAGAGCCCATGGCAGTCCCACCTATGGCCTTAGTGCAGAATGGCTCTGACTGCTAGAAAGCCCTTTTAGATATTGATCTACTGATCTCATTTTTCTTCCCTGTCAAAGAGAAAGAAAAATTGCCTTGAACTTCCACTGATCTCATTTTTCTTCCTCATGGAGGAGGAAGTGATACTGTTTCATTTACCTCTCTGCCACCTCATCCCCAAATTATCTCTGCATACAGAGAAGCATCCTTTCTCTCCATCATTACTGCTAACATCATCTGTGCAAGCCCTAGTCAGATCCCATCTGGACTATTACATTAGCCACCTGTGAGTCACCTGACCTCTAATCTGCCTTACACACAATATCACATACATCTTCTTCTCTTTAGTTTTTGTTTTTGTTTTCTTCAAGACAGAATTTCACTCTTGTCGCCCAGGCTGGATCTCAGCTCAGTGCAACCTCCGCATCCCAGGTTCAAGCGATTCTTCTGCCACAGCCTCCCAAGTAGCTGGGATTACAGGCTCCCACTTCCTCACCCAGCTAATTTTTGTATTTTTAGCAGAGAAGGGGTTTCGCCACATTGGCCAGGCTGTTCTGAAACTCCTGACCTCAGGTGATCTGCCCGCCTCAGCCTCCCGAAGTATTGGGATTATAGGCATGAGGCACCACCCCCAGCCCACATACATCTTCTTACACCTCAGTACTAAGATCAGGTACAAAAGCTTTCTTACACCTCCATATTAAGATCTGTTACTACTTCTATTCCAGCAGTAATAGAAATGGCCCCAGTGAAGTTGGGCCCATTGGCTCAAACCACCCCCGCCAATATATGCAGGTACCCAGTTGGCAAGAACAAAGCAAGATAACAGAGTCCAAACAGCCACTTTCAAACCCAGGTCTTCTGGTTTTCACAATTCAAAAGATCTTCCTAGTGAGGACGTCTCTCCTGGGGACCATGCCTGGCCTTAGGGAGAAAGGGTGGCACAATGGTTTTGGGGAATTTGAGGAAAGTTTATACTGAATCTCTTACATGGAGAGAACACTAAAAAGGGAGACTTTCCCTATCCACATTCTGGTCGAATCCTTGCTGGAGCTCCCAAAGGGGACCCAGAGAGCATTAATACCCCCTTGTTACAGGTTGAGAAACTAAGCCTCAGAGAGAACAGCTGCACTCAGCACATTAACGAGGTGACCTAGATCAATGGCATCTGGCATCTAAAAACAAAGATTCTCTAAGGAGGTAGTCAGACGACTTTAGCGAAGAGATAATGAGACAAGGTGACCAGATGAAGTATTGGCTTTGGAGCCAGGGGTGCTGGGTTTGATCTTTGCTCCGTTACAAATTAGTGTGTAACCTTGACCAAGTCATTTAATTTCCATGAGTCCCATTTTCTTCATTTAGAAAATGAGACCAAGAACATTTGCCTTCCATGACTAGGATGGATATTAGATGAGATAACGTATGTGAAGCACTTAGCACAGTGTCTGGCATACAATAGGAGCTCAATAAATACTTACGTGGTTCATGCCTGTAATCCCAGCACTTTGGGAGGCTGAGGCTGGTGGATCACTTGAGTCCAGTAGTTCAAGTTTAGCCTGGCCGAAATGGTGAAACCCCGTTTCTACTAAAAACACAAATATTAGCTAACCATGGTGGCACACACCTGTAATCCCAGATACTCAGTAGGCTGAGGCAGGAGAATCACTTGAACCCAGGAGGCAGAGGTTGCAGTGAGCCAAGATTGCACCACTGCACTCCAGCCTGGGTGACAGAGTGAGACTTCATCTCAAAAAAAGAAAACACAGATGAAATAAAGATATTTTCAGACATACAAAGGCTGAGAGGGTTCGTCACCAACAGAACTGCACTACATAAAATATCAAATAATTTTCTCACACAGGAGGAAAATGGTAACAGATGAAAATCTGGATTGACAGAAAGAAACAAAGAGCACAGGAAATGAAAAGTACATAGAAAAGTATATAAGACTTTATTACTATTTAAATCTCCATAAGCATAAGTCACTGTTTAAACAAACAAAGCAACAAACCAGAAAGAGAAGGAAACTTCCTCAACTTGACTATGAGCAACGATGGAAACCCCAACGGAGAGGATTGAACTGTGTCCTCAGAAATATATGTTCAAGTCTGACTTCCGGTACCATTAAATCTGCTCTCATTTGGAAATGGGTCTTTGCAGATGTTATCAAGTTGAAACAAGATCATTCTGTGTTAGCAGGGGCCCTACATCTAAGGACTGAGATATTTATAAGAGAAAAGGGAGGGTCAATTAGTCCTTTGTCCCACTGCTATAAAGAACTACCTGAAGGCTGGGTGCGGTGGCTCACACCTGTAATCCCAGCACTTTGGGAGGCCGAGGCAGGTGGATCACGAGGTCAGGAGTTCAAGACCAGCTAGGCCAACATGGTGAAACCCCATCTTTACTAAAACTACAAAAATTAGCCAGGCACGGTGGCAGGCACCTGTAATCCCAGCTACTCAGGAGGCCAAGGCAGAATGTTTTTATTCATATATATATATATATATATATATATATATAAAATAAATTTGGCTCACTACTGGGGCTCTCTATGACCTATAGGACCAAGAACAACTCTCTCTCTACATTCAAAGCTCTTCACAGTCTTCCCGAAACTCCTTCCACCTCTCCTTCCTGTCTTTTATTATAGTTAGAGCCACTTGATTGATTTCCTGTTCTCCAAGCAGGCCAGTCACCTTTTTTGTTCAGACTTCTCCCTCTACCTGAAATGTTCTTCTTCCCTTCCTCCCTGGGCAACATACCCCCATCTTCCAAGACCCAATGCAGAGAACAGGTTCACTTCACGGTCCTCCCAGTGCCTAGAATCCAGTCTGTCATTTTGGTGAATAATTAATAATTATTATTATTTAATAATTAATCAGGTCAAGGATATCTTCCCAGAGTATCCAACATAGACTGTCCCACCGCCCTGGCCCACCTGCTCCCTGCACACCTCCTCCATGCTATGTTGGAACTTCTTGAAGTGAGGCTTCATTTCTTTCTTTTTTTCTTTTCTTTTCTTTCTTTCTTTTTTCTTTTCTTTTTTTTTTTTCAGACAGAGCCCCACTCTGTTGCCCAGGCTGAAGAGCAGTGGTGCGATCTCAGCTCACTGCAACCTCCGCCTCCCGGGTTCCAGCGATTCTCCTGCCTCAGCCTCCCGAGTAGCTGAGACTACAGGCACCTGCCACCACACCCGGCTAGTAGAGACGGGGTTTCTTCACCGTGTTAGTCAGGCTGGTCTTGAACTCCTGACCTCAGGTGATCCGCCCGCCTCAGCCTCCAAAAGTGCTGGGTTTACAGGTGTGAGCCACCGCGCCTGTCTGCTTTTTTTTTCTTTTATAGAGGAGTCGGGCTGGAGTGTAGTGGCACGATAGCTCACTGCAGCCTCAAACTCCTGGGCTTAAGTGCTCCTCCCGCCTCGGCCTCCTGAGTAGCTAGGACTGCAGGCGTGCACCACCTCGCCCGGCTATTTTTTTTTTTTTTTTTTTTTTTCTGTAGAGGCAGGGTCTTGTTACATTATCCAGGCTGGTCTCCAACTCCTAGCCTCAAGCGATCCTTCCAGCTTGGACTCCCAAAGTGCTGGGATTACAGCTGTGAGCCACCGCGCCTGGCACAGGCTTTATTTCTTATGCTGCTTCCTTTTTCCTCAATGCCTTTTTAACTCTGCACCTGGCCTGTAGAGATGCTCAGTACGTGTTTGTTGAATGAATGAATGAGCTAATGTGTCATTTCACCTTATACATCTTATGAACCCGCGAAATCCGGGCCTGATGTCATAGCCTCTACCCTTGGCGCGAGTCTCCAGTACCGCCCAGACACCACCCTCCCAACCCAAACCCCGCCCCCTTCCCACCGGGGATTCCTCCCCCTACTCCTCCCTATGCCAGACCCTTTCCCCGCCCGCTTCCCCTCCTCCACCCAGCCCCTGGGCTGCTCAGCCTGCTGCTTAGCTAGACACGTCCCCGCCCACAGCCAGGATTGGAAGACGGAGGCAACGCCCACCCCGCCAGGCGGCCTCCTACTGGCGCGGCCGCCGGCAGGGGCGGGGACAGAGCCGGGCAGCAGTTGAGGCCATCCCTGCTAGAAAATCCCAGCCAGGTGGCTGGCGCGACCGTGACCGCCCAGCCAGGCAGAGGTGAGTACGCGGCGGCCGGACGGGCGGGACTTGCGCCTAGGACGCCGAGAAGCATCGCACGCGCTCACGTCCGCGTCCCAAGGGCTGCGCTCAGCCAAGCGCAGTGCCCGGAGCGCGGAGCCAGCCCAACCTGGGGGACCCTGCTGGCCGAGGAGGTCGTCAGTCCCGTCTTGTCTTCCAGACCCGGAGGACGAGGCTTCCCGATGAGGAATCGCCCAACATGGCCTCGGAGGTGAGTGGACCTCGGGGACGCCGGTCCTCCCAGCCTCCAAATGAGAGGGTGGGGGCGCCAGACCTGCTTCGGGCCACCCCTCTGGGAATCGCCCTCCAGGAAGCCTGCATCCCCAGCCCTCCCGGGCGCATCTGCTGGAGCTCAGCAGTCACCTTTACCGGGACTCACCAGTGTCCCCAGGCAGTCCTTGTGGCAAACCCACCAACCCACACTACTAGGAGTAGAGTGGCTCTGCCCTTACCTCGCAGTGATGCCTGCCTGGCCAGGAAAAGTGCTCCCACGCCTGCAGCCCCCAACCTCTTCATGCCTTCTTTCCAAGTATCCTTCCGTTAGGCCCCACCCCGCACCACATCCCTTCTCCTGCTACAGCAATTGTTCCTGTTCATAGAATAAGGTTCAACACCTAAAGTGTTCTTGTCCTTGACTGTGGCATGTGGAAGGAGCCAGGCAAGGGGTGACCTCACCCTGTGGCTCTGGCAACCCGGTTGCCTGATCCCTTCCTGTCTCACTGGACCCCGCTCATTAGGGTCAGCAGCTCCTGGCTCTCTTCCTGACCAGAGATTCTGGAGTCCCAGGCATAGGTTTCCTTCCTTGGGCCTCAGTTGATTTATCTGGCAATGGGGGTAATAATAGCTGTTGGCCTGCCTCTGTAAGGAACTGGATGGTGAGGCCATTGCATTCGATCCTTCAGATGAAAGGGGCTGTTTGCCTGATGCTTGATGAGGGGAACCCTGGGAATCAGGAAGTCTGGGTTCCAGCTCCTTCTGGCCCTTATTAGCTAGCAATTCACTCCCTCTTCTCAAAGCCCTGCAAGCTTCTTGGTCATGGGGGAGGGCATGAGGGAAGGGCCTGGACTTTGGAGCCAGACAGACTTGGTTTCTGTACCAGTCACTTGAGCCCTCTGAACCGCTTTCCTCATTTGTGAAATAGGGGTAATATTTCCTACCTCATAAAAGGGCATAATAACATATGCTGAATCCCTGACACAGGGCTGAGCAACAGTAGATGCTCAATAAATTGTGGCTAACCACAACAGTACTGCTATTTCTACTTGAAGAGGCCAAGGCGGGAGCATTGCTGGAGCCCAGGAAATCCATACCAGCCTGGGCAACATAGTGAGACCCTGTCTCTACAAAAAAGTTTTGAAAATTGCCAAGGTGTGGTGGCATACACCTGTAATCTCATGGGAAGCAGAGGTAGGAGGATCATTTGAGCCCATGAGTTTAAGGCTGCAGTGAAGATGATCTCTCCACTGCACTCCAGCCCAGGCAACAGAGTGAGATCCAATCTCAAAAAAAAAAAAAAGAAAAGAAAACCTGCCAGGCGTGGTGGCTCACAACTGCAATCCCAGCACTTTGGGAGGCTGAGGAGGGCAGATCATCTGAGGTCAGAGTTTGAAACTGGCCTTGCCAACATGGTGAAACCAGTCTCTACTAAAAATACAAAAATTAGCCAGGCATGGTGGCAGGTGCCTGTAGTCCCAGCTACTTGGGAGGCAGAGGTAGGAGAATCACTTGAACCCAGGAGGCGGAGGTTGCAGTGAGCAGAGATTATGCCACTGCACTCCAGCCTGGGTGAAAGAGCGAGACTCCATCTCAAACACACACACACACACACACACACACACACACACACACACGCCCCCAAACTAAAACTGATATTTCCCATGTACGTTCAACCTTGACTGTTGCTCATTCAACCCAGTCCAACTCCGTGCCCCATCCCCTGGCCCTGAAGTGACCATTCTGGCCCAGATGTGTCCTGGCTTGGAGTAACACCTTCTGCTACCACACTGGGCCTCCCCTCTCCTCAGTACCCAAGGGGAGGCACCTCACTCTGATCTCCCTGTGGGGTCCTATTCTGCCTGCCAGTAAGGGTAGGAGCTTGGTCCTAGAGCAGAGTGGTTTGCCTGCCAACCAGCCCAACACTCCGGGTGACCTCAGCTTGCCCCAGGCCTTCCTGTAGGATGGCACTATTTGGTTTGGCTACAGCCGCACTTATTAAGTAGTTGTTGTTATTACTAACAACCAGGGAGGGTGGCCCAGGAGCCTCCTGGAAGAGGTGGTGCCAGGCTCCCAGCTGAGGGGCAGGCTGGCTCCAATTCTGACTGGGCTGGCCCCAGGGATCAGGACCAGGGCCCCTCGTGGCACTTTGCTGGAGATCTAGGCTTGGTGGGGCAGCTGTGGGGTAAGGGACAGGACCAGCTCACAAGACCGGGTTGGGGCGGAGGCTGCCTCTGCAGGTCAGAGTCCTTTGGCAGCCAGGGCTGTTGGGCATGGAGGGGTCAGCTCACAGCTCAGGAACAGAACACTGTAGAGGTTTCTGGAGTGCACTCAAGAACCAAGAGTGGAGCTGAAGCACATCCTGTGCCCTGCCAGCCCTGCCCTAGTAACAGCTGGCATTTCCCATATCCTACCTGAGCACCAGGCACCGTGTTATGTATGCAATTTACAAATGTTGTCTGATTGAACGCTCACAACAAGGCTATCATAGGTACTATTATTATCCTTATCTTATTTTTTGAGATGAAAGCTCGCTTTTATCCCACAGGCTGGAGAGCAATGGTGTAATTTCGGTTCACTGCAGCCTCCGCCCCCCAGGTTCAAGCCAGTTCTCCTGCCTCAGCCTCCCAATTAGCTGGGATTACAGGCGCCTGCCACCACACCTGACTAATTTTTGTATTTTCAGGAGATATGGGATTTCACCATGTTGGCCAGACTTCTCTCAAACTCCCAACATCCGGTAATCCGCCTGTCTCAGCCTCCCAAAGTGCTGGGATTACAGGTGTAAGCCTTACCCAGCCTTTTTTTTTTTTCTTTTTCAGGAACTGTCTTTCTCTGTTACCCAGGCTGGAGTGCAATGGCGCCACCTCTGCTCACTGCAACCTCTGCCTCCAGGGTTTAAGCTATTCTCCTGCTTCAGACTCCCAAGTAGCTGGGGCTACGGCTGCCTGTCACCGTGCCTAGCTAATTTTTGTATTTTGAGTAGAGACTGAGTTTCACCATGTTGGCCAGTCTGGTCTCAAACTCTTGACCTCAAGTGATCCACCTGCCTCGGCCTCCCAACCCTGAGGTTTAATAATAGGCCCCAGATCAGGTGGCAAACAGAGGTCTGGGGCATTGCAGGGGGACAGAGGACATATGTCCCCATTGGCCACTGTAGACTCCCTTCCACAAAAAGGATGCCAGTGTAGTGACATGCCCACCTCCACTCCACCCTTTCCTCAGTCCTTGGCACTCCAGGCACTAGGACTGCTCCCCAGGTGCTCTGTACCCCCTCCCCAATCTGTCCCATGCCTTGGCCTCTGCCCTCTTTCAAAACATGATATGCCGGCGCCTTGGTTCATGCCTGTAATCCCAGCACATTGGGAAGCTGAGGCTGGAGGATTGCTTGAGCCCAGGAGTTCAAGACAGCCTGGACTCATAGTGAGACCCTGTCTCTACATTTTAAATAATTTAATCTGGGTATGGTGGCGCATGCCTGTAGTTCCAACTACTGAGGAGGCTGAGATGGGAGGATTGGTTGAGCCCAGGAGTTTGTGGCTGCAGTGAGCTATGATGGTGCCACTGCACTCCAGCCTGAGTGAGACCTTGTCTCTAAAAAAGAATTAAAAAAAAAAAGTTTAAAGAACAAAAAGGGTCAGGTGTGGTGGCTCATGACTATAATCCCAGCATTTTGGGAGGCTGAGGCAGGTGGATCACCTGAGGTCAGGAGTTCAAGACCAGGCTGGTCAACATGGTAAAACCTCTTCTCTACTAAAAATACAAAAATCAGCCATGTGTGATGGCATGTGCCTGTAATCCCAGCTATTTGGGAGGCTGAGGCAGGAGAATCGACTTGAACCCGGGAGTCAGAGGTTGCAGTGAGTCAAGATTGTGCCACTGAACTCCAGCCTGGGCAACAGAGGGAGGCTCTGTCACAAAAAAGAACAAAACGTAGATGCCTACATACCATCCTCTTCCCTTGGCTCCTGGGGAGTAAGGCATCACCCAGTGACCTCCTAGAAAGGCAGTAACAAGGGAGGGTATCAGGGTGCTCTTCAGAGCCAAGAGAGTGGTAAGAATTGGGATCTTAGTTCAGCTCCAGGCTGTGAGGGAGAGAGTTGTAGGGCACTCAAGCTTAGTGGAGACCCTCAATGCCTCTTTGCTTGTTCCTGCAGCAAAAGGTCAGGGCACCAGTGTCCCTGGTAGAACAGGGGTGAAGAGCATGGGTTCTGACTTCAGACTGCTGCATTGCAGCCCTGGCTTTCCCACCGAGGGTGAGGGCAGGCTGGATGCCTCTCTGTGCCTCAGTTTTTCCCTCTCCATAGTGGAACTGTATTGGTGCCTACCCCAGGCGGTTGTGTCAGCAATTCGGATGGCACCTGGCACCTTGTTCAGTGGCAGGAAAGGTTCCATAAGCTCTGCTGTGGTCCCAGGGGTGTCTTGGGCCCTGCCACCATCTCCTTGGAGTGGTGCCATGTGGTGGGAAAGAACCCCAACTTCAAGGCCAGACACAGTGGCTCATGCCTGTAATCCCAGCACTTTCCCAGGCCGAGGTGGGAGGATCATCTGAGGTCAGGAGTTCAAGACCAGGCTGGCCGACATGATGAAACCCTGTCTCTACTAATAATACAAAAATTAGCTAGGTGTGGTGGTGAGCGCCTATAATCCCAGCAACTGGGGAGGCAGAGGCAGGAGAATCTCTTGAACCCAGGAGATGGAGGTTGCAGTAAGCTGTGATTGTGCCACTGCACTCCAGCCTGGCCAATAGAGCAAGAGTCTGTCTCAAAAGAAAAAAACAAAAAAGAACCCAAACTTTGGTGTCCAGTCATGTTCCCACACTCACACAGGGTGATCCTGGGAAGGTCTCAGCCTCCTTATCTGCCCAGTTAGAATGATCTGATGCCTCTGCTACTGTCAGCCTTGATAAGTTTCCCGAGAATTCTTTGCAAGAGGCCCTATTCTTGGGGGAGGAGAAGAGACTAATTGTTCCTTCTCTCCTGGCCAGAGCAGGAAGCTGAGAGGTGGCCGTTCTGTGAGCACAGTGGACCCCCTCATGGAGAAGTTCAATGCGTCCATCGCCTATGACTGTCACCTGTGGGAGGTGGATATTCAAGGCAGCAAAGCCTATAGCAGGAGCCTGGAGAAGGCTGGGCTCCTCACCAAGGCCGAGATGGACCAGATAATCCATGGCCTGGACAAGGTACTCACCTCGGCCCAAGCCCCACCTGAGGCCCCTCCCTGTGGCCCCAGGCTCCCACCAAATCCCTGAGCAAACAGTGCAGTGTTGTCTGTCTGTGGTTTCATGTTGAACTAATTACATACTCAAGTGCTGTTTAACTGTGTGCCTTGATGACCGCCTCTCTCCATCCTTTAATGACTGCTGTGGCCCACATGGCTCATGGGTGAAGGCGTGCTGGGCCGGAGATGCCCCCTCCCAGGTTGTGCTTCCAGGACTCGCACAGGGACAGTCAGTCATCAGGGACTGGGTGGGACCAGGGCAGGGGCTCCCTTGGCTGCTGATAACTGCTCACCTGACCCACGGCATTGCTGCCACCCACTATAGGTGGCTGAGGAGTGGGCCCAGGACACCTTCAAATTCAACCCCAATGATGAGGACATCTGCACAGCCAAGGAGCGCTGCCTGAAGGTACGACCCCTGCAGCCCCACCGCACTCCTGGTCTCCCTTCTCCACCTGGCCCTGAGCCACTCTGAGCATTAGCACATCATTCTGTTTATTTCGAAATTGGCAGACAGCAGCCGAGACCTCAGGACATGGGTCAGGTGCAGTGGCTCATGCCTATAATCCTAGCCTCTGGGAGGCTGAGGTGGGAGGATTGCTCGAGGCCAGGAGTTTGAGACCAGCCTGGGCAACATAATGAGGTTCCATAACTACAAGAAATTACAAAAAAAAATAAAAAGAACAGGGGAACGATCCAAGATGGCCGATTGCTAACATCTCGGGATTGCAGCTCGCAGTTAAAGCTCATAGAACTAGAGGACGCCACACTTTCAGACAAATTCTGGTCGCTCAGGAGCAGAAGATTCCCAGTGGAGGAGCCACCCGGGGCAGTAGTTTCGCCGGCACCTCCGCACGGCAGCTCTCGGAGCTGACTAGGCGGGGCTGGCTCCCCTTCTGACCGAGGTTTG
>JAPYYA010005585.1:0-10665 GCA_028533165.1 Leontopithecus rosalia | reverse complement strand
TAAATATTTATAGAGCTCTCCACTTCAAATACACAAAATATACATTCTTGTCAATACCACATCACATCTACTCATAGGTTTAAATGAAACATTGATTGGTCATTATTAATACCCATTTTTTTTTCAGAATAAAGCAATATTTTCATTCACCCTCCCTCTCTCTCTTCCTCTTTCTTCCTCTCCTTTACTCATTTTTTTTCTTTTTTCCCGCTCTCAAAAAAAGAAAGAAATCTACTTTAAACCTCTAGATCCAGGTCAGCAATATCTCTCTCATAGCTTGATTTCCCTCCCTCCCTCCCTCCCTCCCTCTCTTCCTTCCTTCCTTCCTTCATCCCTTCCTTCCTCCCTCCCTTCCTCCTTCCCTCCCTTCCTGCCTTCCTCCCTTCCTCCCCCCTCAAAAAAAGAAAAAAAAAAATCAGTGCCTTAATGCTATAGCAAGACTGGGCAAAGGGAAAATACATATTTCTCAGGGGCAGATTCCCAGTGAATTCTTCCTTCATAGGTCCCTTCAGGAGAGTCACCTCATGATCACAAGACGGCTGCTACATTTCCAGTCATCACATTTGAGGAAGAATTAGACCCTTTGCTTGATCGCTTTCATTTACCCTCTAGGTATTCTCCCCTTTCTTCTCTACCCTATGTGATGATTAATATTAAGTGTCAACTTAATTGGAGTGAAGGATGCAAAGTATTGTTTCTGGATGTGTCTGTGAGGGTGTTGCCAGCGGGGATTAACATTTGAGTCAGTGGATAGGAGAGGCAGACCTACCCCTAAATGTGGGTGGGCACCATCCAATCGCCTGTCAGCCCAGCTAGAAAAAGCAGGCAGAAGAAGGTATGATAAGACAGTTTGCTGAGTCTTCTGGCTTTCATCTTTCTCCCATGCTGGGTGCTTCCTACCCTTGAATACCGGACTCCAGGTTCTTCAGCCTTTGGACCCTTGGATGTACACCAGTGGTTTTGCCAGGAACTCTCAGGCCTTTGGCCCCAGACTGAAGGCCACACTGTCAGCTTCCTGACTTTTGAGACTGGAATTTGTACTGAGCCACTCTACTGGCTTCCTTGCTCCTCCGCTTGCTGACAGCCTATTTTGGGACTTCATCTTGTGATCTTATGAGTTAATTCTCCTTGGTCAACTCCTTTTCATATATTCTATTATTTCTGTCCCACTGGAGAACCCTCACTAGTACACCCTACCTTCTGCCCAGGAGGCTGAACTACATGAAGGTTGTCTCCAAGTTTGGGTTGGGATAGGTCAACGGGGAGTCCCAGCAGATGAAGGAGGGAGGAGAGGGAGGTGTGGGTATGTATTCCCTTGTTTCCTCCCTCTGGAATTGTCTGGAGTTGGCTGTGCTTTTCAAGCAAAGGCCACAGCTCCTCTCCAGGTAGCCCTCCTGACACAACTCTCTCCTGGGTGATGTAACCGCTCCCTTTCCTGGGCCCTTTGAGTCTAGAGATGGGAGCAGCTCTGCTGTTACCAGCCTTGGGTACTGCACTCCCTTTGTGGTCTTGTAACTTCCCAGTGGGTTCACCTTGCCCGCTGCCTAGACAGAACTTATTTCTAAAGACAGGGGAATTGCAATAGAGAAAGAGTCATTCATGCAGAGCCAGCTGTGTGGGAGACCAGAGTTGTATTTTTACTCAAATCAGTCTCCCCGAGCATTCAGGGATAAGAGTTTTTAAGAACAACTTGGTGAGTGGGGGAAAGCCAGTGAGTCAGGAGGGCTGATTGGCTAGGTAGGTGATGAAATTGTTGGAAACTGAAGCTGTCCTCTTGCAGTGAGTCAGTTTCTGGCTGGGGGCCACAAGATCAGATGAGCCAATTTATCAATCAGGGTGGCGCCGGCTGATTTATCAAGTGCAGAATCTGCAAAATGTCTCAAGCACTGATCTTAGGAGCAGTTTGGGGAGGGTCAGAATCTTGTAGCCTCCAGCTGCATGACTCCTAAATCATATTTCTAATCTTGTGGCTAATGTCAGTCCTACAAAGGCAGTTCAGTTCCCAGGCAAGAATGAGGTTTTTTTTGGGAGACGGCTGCTATTGTCTTTGTTTTAAACTATAAACTATAAATTAAGTCTCTCCCAAAGTTAATTCAGCCTACACACAGGAATGAACAAGAACAGTATGGAGGTAAGATGCAAGATGGAGTCATAAGTTAGGTCAGATCTCTTTTACTGTCTCAGTTACAATTTGGCAATGGCGGTTTCAGTCTCCTTACCTCTGCTAATTCAGAAACTATTTCCTTGAGCTAGCCTAGTTTGAGTGTGCCCTCTGTTTCTGTTGGAACCTGAATGCCATGGGCCTCGCAAGATTCCTCTCTTTTCTGGAGACTTCCGTTTATTTATGGACCACATCTAGCTGTGAGGGAGGCTGAAAAAGCAAGGATTCCACTCTTCCAAACTCTATAATGGAAGACAGCAGGGAGAAGGCAGTTGGGAATTGCTGTTGAATCCACCAACCAAAGTATCTGCCACCAACAGTAAATATGTGAAAATAATTAAACAATTGAAAAGACTTTCAGGCCCAAGACAGACTCTGATACCCCATCCTCTTGGGGGCTCAGCATTGAAGCTGAGCACTCTGGTCAGATGTCAGGGCTGTGGGGAACCTTAGCGTTCACCTGATCAGGACCCATTCATATTATTGGAGCCCATTTGGGACAGCACTGTGATGTGACCATCCAGACCCATACATTTACGGAAACAGGAAGTGCGCGACTCCAAAGCTCTAGTCAGTAGAATGTGCTTTCTCACGTAGAGCCGAAATCTTCCAAACTCCCTGCCTCTCCTTCTGCTCTGCCCTTGGGGTTAAGGGGTAGACACAGACACCTGCCTTCCTCTCACGTAAACCCTCACAGATGTGAGGCCCTGGCATCCTCTGCCTAGGCCTCCTCTTCTCCAGGTTGCATATTCTCAGTTCCTATAGTTTCCTCTTGTTCCTGCAATACTGTACAAAGCCCCTTGCAAAGAAGACTCAGCGTTGCTTTTTTTTTCTTTTCAAAGACAAATTTAAGTCATTTTCTCCCAAGTAAGCCAGGTTTAGAAACCAGAATTCTAGAATTATCGCTGACTCAATTGCCATGTCTCTGCCATCACCTCACTGCAAAACACTTCTGTCCTAAAGGGATTCACACACAACACGAAGCAACGAGGGCACTTCTCTGTCTGAAGCACACTCTATATCTGCCCTTACAGATGCCTGCTTGGCTGCACCAGGCAGTGATGGAGGGGCCCTGAAATCTAATTCACACAGTGCTCTGGAACTCTCTTATTAAGGCCACTAGATGGAGGGAGTGGACTCAAGGAGAATCAGCAGTGCCCAATTAATAGTGTGCATGGTGGAATGGTGTTAATTAGTAATATTTATATTGCAGCATGTCCTCCAATCTATTTGTTCAAACATACTAACAACATCCCACAATGGCAAATTAAAAATTAACCCTTCACGGATGTCTCTCCATATGCTATGGGTGTAGGGACAGAGACTTAACATTCTAATTAGAGGTGTCTCAGCTCTTTAGTGGATCCCACCCACAAGGGTGGGACAAATGGAGGGATATTATCTCGAGGACCAGGTCTGTTGGAAGAGAGGAGTGGGTCATTAGGAAGCAAGCTGAATTAGAAAGAGGCTGGCGTGAGCATCAAGCCAAAAGGATGCACCAGGCATGTTGGTACAGGGGTAGAGAAGGGGCCAAAAGGCCACTCGGTGGGCAGAGCTGTGGGGCTGGCCAGCCCAGGAAATAAGTCCTTGAACTCTGGTCTATGGAGGGTCATTACTGCGAGCATGGGGCACCGTACCTTAAAGCAGGTGGCTTCAAGAATCAAGAGTCACATGGATTCTGGCTCAGCCTGGATTCATAGAATGCCAGCATTGAGTATAACCTTGAGGAGCTCAAGTCCAACTTCCTCGATTATAGATAAGACAACAGAAGCCCAGATAGGCTAAGTGATTTGTTCCAAATCATGTGAAGTAAGGAAGCTGAGGGCAGGATTTCTGATTCCACATTTAGTGTGTTTTCCATTGCATGAAGCCACTCCATTGTTATTTTATTGTCTATTTTATTTATGAAATGTTTTAGGTCACTCATTCAATAAATGTCTATTATAAATTAGACATTGTGCTGGGAATAAATACAAAGTTTCCCTGCACTCACACATTACTCTCCCCCAAAGGAGCTCACAGTGTTGCAGGAAAGGCCAATAAGAATAAATAATTACAAGCAGTGTGATGTGAGCCACCATAGGGGTCAAGAATGTGTGTGCCGTGAGCACAGAGGAGGGATCTGGGGTTAGTGACAGCTTTCTGAAGGAGAATCAATAAAACTAAAATTCATTTTCATAATTTAAGCTTGAATTTAATCTCAACGATGTTAGACACTGGAAATAGCCCAACAGCAAAAGAAGGGTAAGCTAGGAGAAGGCAGTCTGGCACACAGGTGGGGAGCATGATGCACTGGCTTTAATTCAGGCAAACCTGTCTTCAATCCCATTCTGCATTGCTTCTGCACTGGGTAGCCATGGACGGTGATGTTTGCTCATTGGTAAGGTGGGGCACACGTGTATGTTCATTGCAGCCCTGTGTACAATAGCAAAGACCAACCCAAATGCCCATCAGTGATAGACTGGACAAAGAAATGTGGTACATATACACCATGGAATACTACGTAGCCATAAAAAACGATGAGTTTGTGTCCTTTGTAGGGACTTGGATGAATCTGGAAACCATCATTCTCAGCAAACTGACCCAAGAACAGAAAGCCAAGCACCGTATGTTCTCACTCATAGGTGAGTGTTGAACAACAAGAACACGTGGACTCAGGGAGAGGAGCATCACACACAGGGGACAGTTGGGGGGGTAGGGGAGAGACAATGGGGGGTGGGGAGAAAGAGGAGGGTGGGGAGGGATAACATGGGGAGAAATGCCAGATACAGTATGCACCTAAAGTAAAATAAATAAATTTTAAAAAATAAAAATTAAAAAATAATATCACATGGTGTTGTTGCTAGGATAAAATGAGAGAATGCAAGTAATGAATTTAGCATAGGGTCCAGCACACAGTCAACCCTCGATCACTGCAAGCTTCACGTGGCTCTTGACTTATGTGGATTCCAGGTTCTGTGGCTCCAGCTGCCTGTTTGGTTGGTTTTAAGAATGAGTACTTTGTGGGAGGGCACCAAGATGGCTGAGAGAAGCCAGCACCGAATGCAGCTCCCAGTGAATGAGACGAAGAGGGCTAGAGGACTTCCTGATTCCAAACGAGGTGCCAGGTTTGTTTCTGTGGGTCTGATAGGGCACTGAAATTAGGCCCAGGGAAGGAGCCACAGGGTGAGAGCTGCCCACGGGGGCAAATCAAGACGGGGAGGGGGGCGGGCACATCCCCACCTGAAACTTGCAGCCGGCTGGGAGGGTGGTGGACTTAACCCCCTCGGTGCTCTGTTTCAGATCTTGTGCTTACCTCATCCCTCCTGCAACCCACAGTCCACGAGAGCCCTGCCAGATGGTGGGGCACTGTGAGTAGTCGATGCAAATCTGAGCAGCGGCTACCACTAGGCGTGGCAAGTTGTGGCAGGGACCTGGGCGGGAGTTTGGACTAACGTCAGTGGGTTGGACGTCCCATAGAGGGAGACAAAGTTGAAAACACGGAAACAGACCATAAGGCCTGGCCGCCCCCACCTCCACAGAACTCAAACTGAAGCCTTCGCTAGAGAGCTTGGCAGCGAATACACCAGCTTGACCCCAACCAGGGAGATCCAGCAGGGGAAGGAGAGACGCCATTGGGAAGGTGGGGCCAATCTCACCGGCAAACAAACTCCGGGGAAGGACCACCCACCCAACAACTGACTGAACCGAGAGAGTCCAGCAGCGCCCTCTACAGGCCAAAAAATACAGCTCCAACCTCAACAGAAAAAAAGTCCACTCCTTCTGAAATCACCAACTTCAAAGATTAAAAGGAGATAAATCCACGAAGATGGGGGTAAAAAAAGCACAAAAAGTATGAAACCATCAAAGAACAGAACACCTCTTCTCCTCCCAGGGATCACAACTCCCCACCATCACAACCATCAAGGGAACAAAAAAAGAGAGAGAATGAAACTGATGAATTGACAGAAACTGGCTTCAGAAGGTGGGTAATAACAAACTTCTCTTAGTTAAAAGACCATGTTCTAACCCAATGCAAAGAAACTAAGAACCTTGAAAAAAGTTTAGACGAAATGCTAACTAGAATAACCAGCTTAGAGAGGACCATAAACAAATTGAAGGAGCTGAAAAACACAGCACAAGATCTTCACAAGGCATACACAAGTTTCAATCACTGAACTGATCAAGCAGAAGAAAGGATATCAGAGATGGAAGATCAAATCAATGAAATAAAATGAAAAGGCAAGATTAGAGAAAAGAGAGTGAAAAAAATGAACAAAGCCTCCAAGAACTATGGGATTATGTGAAAAAAATCTTACCTACACTTGATCACCATACCTGAATGTGACGGGGAGAATGAATCCAAGTTGGAAAACACTCTTTAAGATTTTATCCAAGAGAACTTTCCCAACCTAACAAGGCAGGCCAACATTCAAAATCAGGAAATACAGAGAACATCGCAAAGATATTCCTCAAGAAGAGCAATCCCAAGGCACATAGTTGTCAGATTCACCAGGGTTGAAATGAAGGACAAAATCCTAAGGGCAACCAGAGAGAAAGGTCAAATCACCCACAAAGGAAAGACCATCAGACTCACAGCAGATCTCTTGGCAGAAACCCTGCAAGCTAGAAGGGAGTGGGGGTCAATATTCAACCTCCTTAAAGAAAAGAACTTTCAACCTAGAGTTTCATATCCAGCCAAACGAAGCTTCATAAGTGAAGGAGAAATCAATTCCTTTATGGATAAGCAATTGCTGACAGATTTTGTCACTATAAGACCTGCCTTACAGGAGCTACTGAAAAAAGCACCAAACAGGTAAAGGAATGACCAGTAGCAGCCACTGCAAAAACATACCAAATGGTAAAGAATAATGATGCAATGAAGGAGCCACATCAATTAATGGGAAAAACAATCAGCCAGTAACAAAATGGCAGGATCAAATTCACACATAACAAAATTAACTTTGAATGTAAATGTCCTAAACACCCCAATCAAAAGACACAGACTGGCAAACTGGATAAGAAGTCAAGATCCATCAGTGTGCTGTATTCAGGAGACCCATCTCACATGCAGAGACTCACATAGAGTCAAAATAAAGGATGGAAGAAGATTTACCAAGCAAATGGAGAGCAAAAAAAAAAAGCAGGGGTAGCAATCCTAGTTTCTGAAAAAACAGACTTTAAACCAACAAAGATCAAAAGAGACAAAGAAGGGCATTATATAATGGTAAAAGGATCAATGCAACAAGAAGAGCTAACGATCCCAAATATTAATGTACTCAATGCAGGAGCACCCAGATACATAAAGCAAGTTCTTAAAGACCTACAAAGTGACTTAGACTCCTGTACAATAATAGTGGGAGACTTTAACACTCCACTGACCATATTGGACAGATCAACAAGACAGAAAGTCAACAAGGATATCCAGGACTTGAACACAGATCTGGACCAAGCTGACCTAATAGACATTTACAGGACACTCCACCCCAAATCCACAGAATACACATTCTGCTCAGCACCACATCGCACTCATTCCAAAACTGACCACATAATTGGAAGTAAATCACTCCTCAGCAAATGCAAAAGAATGGAAATCGTAACAAACAGTCTCTCAGACCACAGTGCAATCAAATTAGAACTCAGGATTAAGAAAAGCACTCAAAACTGCACAGTCACATGGAAACTGAACAACTTGCTCCTGAATGATGAATGGATAAACAGTGAAATGAAGGCAGAAATAAAAATGTTCTTTGCAACCAACGAGAATGAAGACACATGTATCAGATCCTATGGGATACATTTAAAGCAGTGTCTAGAGGAAAATTTACAGCAATAAATGCCCACATGAGAAACAAGGAAAGATCTAAAATCAATACCCTATCATCAAAATTGAAAGAGCTAGAGGAGCAAGATTAAAAAAACTCAAAAGCAAGCAGAAGACAAGAAATAACTAAGATCAGAGCAGAGCTGAAGGAGATAGAGACACAAAAAAACCCTTCTAAAGATCAATAAAACCAGGAGCTGGTTTTTGAAAAGATCAACAAAATAGACTGCTAACTAGACTAACAAAAAAGAAAAAAGAGAGGAATTGAGTAGATGCAATAAAAAATGATAAAGGGGAGATCACCACCGATTCCTCAGAAATACAAACTACCATCAGAGATTACTACAAACAAGTCTATGCACATAAACCAGTAAATCTGGAAGAAATTGATAAATTCCTGGACACTTGCACACTCCAAGACTAAGCCAAGAAGAAGTTGAAACCCTGAATAGACCAATAACAAGGTCTGAAGTCGAAGCACCAATTAATAGCCTACCAACCAAAAAAAGTCCAGGTCCAGAAGGGTTCACAGCCGAATTCTACCAGACATACAAAGAGGAATGTCTTTGTATGTCCTGGTACTGTTCCTGTTGAAACTATTCCAAACAATACAAAAAGAGGGAATCCTCCCTAACTCTTTCTATGAGACCAACATCATCCTGATACCAAAATCTGGCAGAGACACAACTAAAAAAGAAAACTACAGGCCAATATCCATGATGAACATTGATGCAAAAACTTCAATAAAATACTGACAAACCGAATCCAACAGCACATCAAAAAGCTTATCCACCATGGTCAAGTAGGCTTCATCCCAGGGATGCAAGGCTGGTTCAACATATGCAAATCTATACATGTAATTTATCACATAAGCAAACCCAAAGGCAAAAACCACATAATTATCTCAATAGATGCGGAGAAGGCCTTTGACAAAATTCAACAGCCCTTTATGCTAAAAACTCTCAATAAACTAGGTATTAATGAAACATATCCCAAAACAATAAAGGCTATTTACAACAAACCCACAGCCAATATCATACTGAATGGGCAAAAATTAGAAGCATTTCTTTGAAAAACTGGCACTAGGCAAGGATGCCTGCTTTCACCACTCCTATTCAATATAGTATTAGAAGTTCTAGCCTGAGCAATTAGGCAAGAAAAAGAAATAAAGGGCATTCAGTTAGGAAAAGAAGAAGTCAAGTTGTCCTGATTTGCAGACGACATGATCGTATATTTAGAAGACCCCATCTTCTCAGCCTAAAATCACCTTAGGCTGATAAGAAACTTTGGCAAAGTCTCAGGATACAAAATCAATGTGCAGAAACCACAAGCATTCATATACACCAATAATAGCCTTAAAGAGAGCCGAATCAAGAATGAACTGCCATTCACAATTGTTACAAAGAGAATAAAATACCTAGGAATACAACTAACAAAGGAGGTAGAAGATCTCTTCAAGGAGAACTATAAACCACTGCTCAAGGAAATAAAAGAGGACACAAACAGATGGAAAAATATTCCATACTCATGGTTAGGAAGAATCAATATTGTGAAAATGGCCATGCTGCCCAAAGCAATTTACAGATTTAATACTATCGCCATCAAGCTACCATTGCCCTTCTTCACAGAACTGGAAAAAACCACTTTAAAGTTCATATGGAACCAAAGAGAGCCTGCATAGCCAAGGCAATCCTAAGCAAAAAGAACAAAGTTGGAGGCAACATGCTACCTGACTTCAAACAATACTACAAGGCTACAGTAATCAAAACAGCATGGTACTGGTACCAAAACAGAGATATAGACCAATGGAACAGAACAGGGGCCTTGGAAGCAATGCCACACATCTACAACCATCTGATTTTTGACAAACCTGACAAAAACAAGCAATGGGGAAAGGATTCCCTGTTTAAAAAATGGTGTTGGGAAAACTGGCTAGCCATGTACAGAAAGCAGAAACTGGACCCCTTCCTTACACCTTATACAAAAATTAACTCCCGATGGATTAAAGATTTAAACATAAGACCTAACACCATAAAAACCCTAGAAGCAGTCCTAGGCAAAACCATTCAGGACATGGGCACAGGCAAGACTTCATGACTAAAATACCAAAAGCCATGGCAACAAAAGCCAAAATAGATAAATGGAATCTTATTAAACTTCAGAGCTTCTGCACAGCAAAAGAAACAATCATTAGAGTGAACCTGCAACCAACAGAATGGGAAAATATTTCGCAATCTATCCATCTGACAAAGGGCTAATATCCAGAATCTACAAAGAACTAAAGCAGATTTACAAGAAGAAAAAACAAACAAACCCATTCAGAAGTGGGCAAAAGATATGAAAAGACACTTTTTAAAAAATTTTTATTGCATTTTAGGTTTTGGGGTACATGTGCAGAACATGCAAGATAGTTGCATAGGTACACACGTGGCAGTGTGTTTTGCTGCCTTCTGCCCCTTCACCCATATTTGGCATTTCTCCCCATGCCATCCGTCCCCCACTCCCCCCCGCTGTCCCTCCCCTATTTCCCCCAATAGACCTCAGTGTGTGGTACTCCCTTCCCTGTGTCCATGTGTTCTCATTGTTCATCACCTGCCTATGAGTGAGTATATACGGTGTTTCCTTTTCTGTTCTTGTGTCAATTTGCTGAGAATGATGTTCTCCAGATTCATCCATGTCCCTACAAAGGACACGAACTCAT
>JAPYYA010005584.1:0-10665 GCA_028533165.1 Leontopithecus rosalia | reverse complement strand
GGCATGGGGAGAAATGCCAAATATGGTTGAGGGGGCAGAAGGCAGCAAAACACACTGCCACGTGTGTACCTATGCAACTATCTTGCATGTTCTGCACATGTACCCCAAAACCTAAAATGCAATAAAAATTAAAAAAAAATAGTTATTCCAGCAGGTGTGAAGTCATATCTCATTGCAGTTTTAATTTGCATTTTCCTAGTATTAATTGCTATTCAGCATTTATTTATATATTTAATGACCATTTGTTTGTCTACTTTTGAGAAATGTTTATTCGAGTCCTTTGCCCATTTTTAAATTGGGTTACTTGTTTTCTTACTATTGAGTTTAGTTTGTCATATATTTTGAATACTGTTTCCATATCAGATGTATGGTTTGCACATATTTTCTTCCAGTCTATGGATTGCCTCTTCACTCCATTCATTGGTTTTTAGTTTGATGCAATTCCACTTAGTTTGGGTTTTTGCTTTTGCATGTGTTTTTGGGTTCATATCCAGGAAATCTTTGCCCAGACCAAAGTAAGGGAGTTTTTCACTTATGTTTTGTGCTACTAATTATACAATTTCAGGTTTCATATTAATCCTTTAATCTAGTATAAGTTGATGTTTGTATATGTCATGAGTTGAGTATCTAATTTTATTCTCTTTATGTTGATATCTAGTTTTCCCAGAACCATTTATCCAAGGGACTATTCATTCTTCATTGTGTACTTTGGCATCTTTGTCAAAAATCAGTTGAGTATAAAAGCGTGGGTTTATTTCTTGGCTCTCTATCCTATTTTATTTATTGATGTGTCTGTCTTTATACTAATACTATGCTATTTTGATTACAATCACCTTATGGTATATTTTGAAATCAGGGTATGTGATCCTTTCTGTTTTTTTTTTTCATTTTGCTAAAGATTGTTTTGGTTATTCTGGGTCTTCTATAGTTCCATAATTTCCAGGAGCTTTTTTAAAAAAAATTTCTATGAAAAATGACATTAGGATTTTAATAAAATTACATTGAATGGTTAGACAGCTTTGGATAGCATGAAAAACAATAATAATTCTTTCAATTCTTAAATGTGGGCTACATTTTTATTTATTTTGTCTTTTTTAATTTATTTGATTAATGTTATATAGTTTTCAGTGTACAGTTCCTTCAGAAAATAAAAAGTATTATTTATAAATATTTTCATATGTATTAAAATGGAATTGCCTTGATTTCTTTTTCAGATAGTTTATTATTACTATTTAAAACAAAATAGACTTGTGTATTGATTTTGTAACTGAAAAATTTACATTATTTGTTTATTAATTCTAACAGTGGTTGGTTGAGTCCTTAGGGTTGACTATTTATACGATCATGTCATCTGCAAAAATAGACACTTTTTCCATATTTGGATTCTTAAAATTTGTTTATCTAATTTAATTCTTCTGGCTATGACTTCCAGTGTGGTGCTGACTAGAAGTGGCAAGAGGGGGCATCTTCGTTTTGTTTTTTTAAAAAACATTCTTTTAATTTTTATGGGTATATAGTAGTTGTGTGTAATTATCAGGTATATAAGATATTTTAATACAAGGATGCAATGTGTAATAATCATATCAGGGTAAACAGGGTATCCCTCACCTCAAAAATGTATTACTTCTTCATATTACAAACATTCCAATTATACTTTTTTAGTTGTTTAAAAATGTACAATTATTGTTGACTATAGTCATTCTGTTGTGCTATCAAATAGTAGATCTTATTAATTCTAACTAGATTTATGTACCCATTAAACATCCCCACTCTCTTCCACACACACACTACAGTTCATTTGTTTTTAATTTTTAGCTCCTACAAATGAGTGAGAACATGTGAAGTTTGTCTTTCTGTGTCTGGCATGTATTGGTCTTAGAGGAAAGCTTTTAACTTTTTGCCATTGAGTATGATGTTAACTGTGGGCTTGTTATATGACTTTTACTTTTTTTTTGAAAATTTAATTCTATTTTATTTTACGTTCTGGGACACATGTGCAGGATGTGCAGGTTTATTACATAGGTGAATGTGTGCTATGGTGGTTTGCTGTACTAATCAACCCATCACCTAGGAATTAAGTCCAACAAGTTTTAGCTATTTATCCTGATGCTCTCCTTCCCCCACTCCTTGACAGGCCCCAGTACATGTTGTTCCCTCCCTGTGTCCATGTGTTCCATTGTTCAGCTCCCACATATAGGTGAGAACATGCAGTGTTTGATTTTCTGTTCCTGCAGTAGTTTGCTCAAGATAATGTCTTCCAGGTCTATTCATGTCCCTGCAAAAGACATGATCTTGTTCCTTTTGATGGCTGGACAATATTCCATAATGCATATGTACCATATTTTCTTTATCTAGTCTATCATTGATGGACATTTGGGTTGATTCCATGTCTCCGCTATTGTGAAGAGTGCTGCAATGAACATGTGCATGCATGCATATCTTTATAATAGATTGATTCATAATCCTTTAGATATATACTCTCCTGAAATTGCTGGGTCAAATAGTATTTCTGATTCACATGAACTTTAATTTGTTTATTTTTATTTTATTTATTTATTTATTTTTTCCAGTGTAAAGGCTCTTAAGTGAGTGAATTTATTTCTATGGAACAAATCTCAACAATCATTTTTCATTTAGCTTTGTTATGTTACAATTTTTATCACAGTATGATACTCAGGACATGAGCTTGAATCTGAGAAGCTCAGATGTAGCTAATGAGCTAACGAAAAATGTAAGGTAAGAGAATTATGAATGTGTTTCTAAAAACAAAACAAAATAAAACAGAACTATTACATTCCATTTTGACTCTTAGACATGATTTTTGGAATTATTTTCTGTTTTATATTATTGCCTACTTCACTCTCTTAACAATGTGAAGACCAGGATGTCAAAGTGCATGAAGCATGTGGTCAGAGTTATATTATGCCAGTTAGCCCAAGGGGATCAGATGTGGTTTCAGATTTCACAAACTCAGCTACATTTCCTCACTGAGGCACAGCAAGGTGATCCAGAAAGTCTTACCTGACTCTGAGAATGCTGTACTTAAATTATTCTGAAAATCACTTGAAAAGATGAAATATTAAATGATTTTGACTACCATCTGGATTATTATATTGATATATCAATTTGATTTGTTGAGTGGTTTGTTCACTGTCAGCCTGTTAATTCCACAAAAGAGGATGGCCAACTCTTTATATATACATGTCTTTTCTGTAGGACTTGAGTATGCACAAATTTTGATATCTATCAAAGTCCTGGGACCAATCCCCAGAGATGACTGATTAAATTCAGTTTTGTTCTGAAATTTTATTTTGTGTATGGAAATACATTTTCATAAAGTTAAAACTATATTCATTTTATTTTTCGTTTCTTTTTAAATTTTTTTATGAGCATATGCTAGTTTAATAATAAATTTACTGAAGTTTCTTTTGAAGCACAAATCCCTTTTGGAAAAACACATGAAAAGGTGGTCTGTCCCGTAAACAAGCAGTTCTAATTTCCGATCCCATCCATGATTTGTAACACAGTGTGTTTTTAAGTCACAGCTGAGGAGGAGATAAGGGCTGCGCTCTGCTCTGGAGAATTCGAGCTGGAAGGGGACAGAGTAGAACCCACACAGAGACTCCCTATCTGGCTCTGTGGACGGATGGATGGACATGGCAGAGCGCCTGTCACGAGAGGCCACCCGGACCAGGCACGTTGGGGAGCGCAGGGCTGCTCTGGGTGCTGAGGTAGTGCACGTGGCCTGTGCTGGCATCCTCTCCCGGCTTGGAGGGGAGCCCTGAGGGGCTCTGTGGCCGGCCTGGAAGGTGTCATTCTAGCCTACAGGTGCTTATTAAGGCTGGGATGTGTCCTTGAGGGTGCCTCAGAAGGCGAGGGGCCATTCTGACCTGGAGCCTGGGGACAGATCTGACTCACAGGCAGGCCCAGCTGGCTGTGGAAAGTGCTAGTACTAAGGTCTGCTCAGCGATCCCTGAGGCTCACGCCCTGGGCATTACGTGGTAGCAGGAAGGTCTGCTCAGGGATGCCCGAGGCTCATGCCCTGGGCATTACCTGGTCTGAGGAACCAGAAGAGCTACTCTTCTCGCCCTCGCCAACTTGCTCCAACTCTTTTCATTTTTTATTTTGGACACATAATTCAAGTAGTTAAAAAGCCAGGCTGGAAGAGGGGTGGGAAAGAAGAGCAGAGGACAAGGTGGGAAAGCTATCCCAAGAAGAGTGAGTAAAAACGACTCCAAATCATGGCCAAAATACCCTTCCTCCACCTTGACGACAACCCCAAAGCCAGCAGAGAAAGGTGGGCCGACTGCGAAGTGCCTGTTTTCTCAGAGATTCCACCGAGCAGTGCCCTTGGGGAGCTACAGTGGAACACGGAGAGAAAAACCAACGTTGGTTCAAACAAAAGCTTATTAACAAGTGAAGGAAACGGGAAGACACAGACGGCTAGCTCTGAAGACTCGGCATGCACCCCAGTCTATCAATCTGTTAGGATCATGATCTCATGTTTCCCCTATTTCTGAGTTTTTAAATTATTTTTGTTATTATTTCTTGAGACGGAGTACCCTTCTGTTGTCCAGGCTGGAGTGCAGCGGCATAATCTCAGCTCACTGCAACTTCTGCCTTCTGGGGTCAAGTGATTCTCCTGCCTCAACCTCCCAAGTAGCTGGGATTACAGGGGCCCACCAGCACACTCGGCTATTTTTTTTTTTATTTTTAGTAGAGATGAGGTTTCACCATGTTGGCCAGGCTGGTCTCAAACTCCTGACCACAAGTGATCTACCTGCCTTTGTCTCCCAAAGTGCTGGGATTACAGACGTGAAGCCACCGCGCCCAGCCTGAGCAGATGTTTTACAAGGTAGGAGGGGTCAGGACACACAGGGAGAGGCTTTTACTCCCTCTCCCTCCGTAGCTCAGAGTAAAACTGCAGTGGACTTCCACCAGAGGAGGACAAGACAAAACCATGATGTCTTGGTGACAATGTGGCGCATCAGCAAGGCTACCAACCTGGAGAGTGGGAAGGTCGCCCCACCAACCTCCCCTATGGAGGGGAAACAGTTGGCTTATGTTCAAATGATCAATATCACCACAACTTTTTTCTGAAATTTCATATAGCAGTGTTCTTTCTTGAACCTAGACATAAAACTTTACATTTAGCCATGAGACTGAAGAGTACTGCAGAACTAACAACCAACACGTCCTGCCCAGCACTCTTTCTGTGCTGTCTCTATTTTCATATGAGTTGCTGATAAAAATGTCCAGCAGGTCCAGATCACCTTCAGTGATCCTGCCAAGCTCTGAGCTTCCCAACACTGTCTGGATCTGACTATTCAACCTAGTCTCAGTTCTTTGTTAAATCCTAGCTCTACTTCCTGCTCATATTCAGAGATCAAGAATGACTTTATCAAATATCTTATCGAAATCAAGACAAGCTGAGCACATCAGATACTCCTTCCTCTGCCAGTCTCATAACCTCACCAGGAAAAGGAGTATACCATATGACAGAATGTCATACCATTATGACAGAAGGATTAAGTAGTTCACTTTCTGTACCACTTTGTTAAATAAGTTTCTTTATGCCAGGGTACAAAAGTTCCACACATACTTTTTTTTCTTTTAATATCCTTGTCTGACTTTGTTATCAAGGAAATGGAGGTCTGAAGAAATGGTTTTAAAAGTGTTACTTTTTTGACTGCTTTGGAAGAGTTTGAGAAGGATTTGTATTATTTCATCTGGAAAAATTTGGTAGACTTCACCTGGGAAGCCATCCAGTCCTGAGTTTCTTTGATGGAAGACTGTTTATTACTAATTCAATCTTTCTACTCATCATTTATCTGCTCAGATTTTTAATTTTTTAAATTTAGTGGAAGGTTTATGTGTCTAACAATTTATTCATTTGCTCTGAGTTATTTATAATTTTGTCAAACACTTATTCATAGTAATCCCTTTTGATCTTTTGGATATTTTTGGTATCGGTTGTAATGTCTCTCTTTTCATTTTTGACTTTATTTTTTCTATATAATCTAGCTAAAGTTGTCGGTTTTGTTCATCTTTTCAAAAAACAACTTTTTAATTTATTTTCCATTGTTTACAAGTCCCTGCTTCATTCATTTCTGCACTTACCTTCATTGTTTACTTTTTCCAACTAACTTTGGGCTACTTTTATTTTTCTTTTATAGTTCTTTGATATAATGTTAGGGTATCGATTTAGATTTTACTTCTTCTTGTGTAGTTCTTTGTTGCTATAAACTTTTCTATTAAAACATATTTACTTTATCCTATTCATTTTGGAGTTTTGTTTACAATATTGTCTCAAGATTTATTTAATTTATCTTTTATTTTTTCCTTTGACTAATTGTTAAAGAGCCTGTTATTTAATTTGTATATACTCATGAATTTTTGACAATTCCTCCTATTATTAATTTCTAGTTTTGTACAATTCTTGTGGAAAAAAATAATATTATTTCCAACCTGTTATAGTTTTAATAATATGTTGTGTGGCCTATCTTATGTATCTTGGAGAATATTTCAAGTGTGCTTGAGACAAATTGGTATTCTGCCATTATTGAATGAAATGCCCTATATATGACTATTAGGTTTATTCAGTCTAAAGTGTAGTTAAAATCTGATTTTTGTTTTATTCATTAGCTGTTTGGATGATGTGTCCATGGTTTAAATTGTGTATTGAGGTCTCTTAATATTTTTGTATTGGAGTCCATCTCTTTATTGAGATCTATTAATATTTTCTTTATATATTTAGATGCTCCAATGATAAATGCATGTATATTTAAAATTTTTATATTTTCTGATAAATTGATCCTTTTGTCATTATATAATGACCTTTGTCCGTTATGACAGTTTTTGACTTAAAGTCTATTTTGCCTGATGAAAGTGTAGATACTCCTACTGTTTTCTGGTTTGCATTTGCATGAAATATCTTTTTCCTTTCTTTTAAAAAGTTTTCAAATTTTTAAATTGAGTTAAAGTATATATATAAAATTTCCCACGTTTACCATTTTAAATGCACAGTTCAGTAGTAATAAATACATCTATATTTTTCTTTCTCCTTCATTTACTCCATTTCTTCTCTCTTTCCTGGCCTCTTAAATCCACTATTCTATTTTCTATCCTTATCCTTTTGAGATTCACAATTTTTAGCTCCCACATATGATTGAGAACCCTTGGCATTTGCCTCTGTGTTTGGCTTATTTTACTTAACCAAATGGCTTCCAGTTCCATTCATCTTGCTAGAAATGACAGGACTTCATTCTTCTTTATGGCTGAATAATATTCCATTGTACATGTATTCATTTTCTTTATTCATTCATCGATTGTTGGACAATTAGGTCAATTTCTTATTTTGGCTATTGGCTACAGTGCTGCAACAAACATGATAGTACAGATACTTCTTTGATCTATTTATTTTCTTTCTTTTGAATATATGCTGGATCATCTGGTAGTTCTAGGTTTAATTTTGTAGAACATCTTTGCTGGCTTTTTTGATATGAGTCATTTTAACTGGAATGAGATGATATCACATTGCGATTTTGATTTACATTTTCATCATGATTAGTAATGTTGAGCATTTTTCTATACCTATTGGTCATTTGTATGTCTTCTTTTGAGATATATCTGTTCAGATCTTTTGCCCATTTAAAATGGATTATTATTATTATATTTTCTATTGAGCTGTGTGAGCTCCTTATAAATTAAGGGTATAAGTCTTGTCAGATAAATGGTTTGCATAATTTTTTTTCATTCTGTAAGTTGCATTTTCAGTTTGCTGTTTGTTTCCTTTGCTTTGGAAGCTTTTGAGCTGATATAACTCTATTTGTCAGATTTTCTTTGGTTGCCTGTGCCTTTAATGTTTTGCACAAGAAATATTTACACAGAATAGTTTCCTAATGCATTCCCCCGATGCCTTTTTTCTAGTAGCTTCAGGTCTTGGATTTAAGCCTTTTTTTTTAAATTTTATTATTATTATTTATTATTTTTTAATTTTTATTGCATTTTAGGTTTTGGAGTATATGTTCAGAACATGCAAGATAGTTGCATAGGTACACACGTGGCAGTGTGTTTTGCTGCCTTCTGCCCCTTCTCCCATATTTGGCATTTCTCCCATGCCATCCCTCCCCCGCTCCCCCCCACTGTCCCTCCCCTATTTTCCCCAACAGACCTCAGTTTGTGGTACTCCCATCCCTGTGTCCATGTGTTCTCATTGTTCATCACCCGCCTCTGAGTGAGTATATACGGTGTTTCCTTTTCGGATTTAAGTCTTTAATTCATTTTGATGTAATTTTGTGTAGGGTGAAAAAGAGTGGCCTAGTTTCATTCTTCCACAAATAGTTATCCATTTTTCCAGCATCATTCACTGAGAAGACTGTCTTAGCCGGGCACAGTGGTTCAATCCTGTAATCCCAGCACTTTGGGAAGTTGAATCGGGTGGATCACCTGAGGTGAGGAGTTTGAGACCAGCCTGGCCAACATAGTACACACCTGTCTCCACTAAAATTACAAAATTAAAGAGGCATGGTGGTGTGCGCCTGTAATCCCAACTACTCAGGAGGCTGAGACAGAAGAATCTCTTGAACCCAGAAAGCAGAGTTTGCAGTGAGCTGAGATTGCACCGTTGCACTCCAGCCTGGGCAAGAAGAGTGAAACTCCATCTCCAGAAAATAAATTTAAAAACAAAACAGAAAAAAACAAAAAGAAAAGACTGTCTTTTCACCATTGTGCATGTTCTTGGTAACACTGTTAATGATAACTTGGATGTAAATGTGTGGCTTTATATCTGGGTTATCTATTTAGTTTCATTGGTCTATGTGTCTCTCTTTATGCCACTACCATGCTAGTTTGGCTACAATATCTTTTTAGTAAATTTTGAAGTCAGGTAGTGTGATGCCCCCAGCTTTGCTTCACTGTCGTTGTTGTTGCTTTTTTTTATTTGCTCAGAATTTCTTTGACTATTTGTCGTCTTTTGTACTTCTATATAAATTTTATAATCTTTTTCTATTGCTGTGAAGAATGTCATTGGTATTTTGACAGAGACTGTATTAAATCTGTAAATTGTTAAGAGTAGCATTGTCATTTTAAAGACATTAATTCTTCCAGTTCATGAGCATATACTATTTTTTCATTTATGTCATCTTCAATTTCTTTCATCACAGTTTTATAGTTTGCCTTTCATAGATCTTTAACTTCTTTAGTTAAAGTAATTTCAAGGTATTTTATATTTTTTGTAGTTATTCTAGTTGGGATTGCTTTATTGACTTCTTTTTTGTATTGTTCACTGTTGAATTTTTGTCCAACAACTTTACTGAATTCATTTATCAGTTCTAACCATTCTTTTAGTAATGTCACTAGTTTTTTCTAGGTAGAAGATCAAGTTGTTTGCAAACAAGGCTAATTTGACATTTAAGAAAGTATGGATGTTCTTAATTATTCTCTCTTGCCTAATGGCTCTGGCAAGGACTTCCAGTAATATATAAATTAGAGGGGTGAAAGTGGAAATTCTTTCTCTTGTTCTAGTTCTTAGAAAAAAAGGTCATCATGTTTTCTCTGTTCAGTACAATGCTAGCTGTGTGTTTGTAAAATATTGCCTTCTTGTTTGGAAATATGTTCATTCTATACACATTTTGATGAGGGGGTTTAAAATTAAAAATGGATGTTGAATTTTATCAATTGAACAAATAAGTATTCAACATCTATTGAAATAATAATTCAGTTAATGACTTTTTGCTTCATTCTGTTTTTTTTAATTTTGTGCATTTTGGGGGGATTTTTTTATTGCATTTTAGGTTTTGGGGTACATGTGTAGAACTTGCAAGATAGTTGCATAGGTACACACATGGCAGTGTGTTTTGCTGCCTTCTTCCCCTTAACCCACATTTGGCATTTCTCCCCAGGCTATCCCTCCCCAGCTCCACCCCCACTGTCCCTCCCCTAATGCCCCCAATAGACCCCAGTGTGTAGTACTCCCTTCCCTGTGTCCATGTGTTCTCATGGTTCATCACCCGCCTATGAGTGAGAATATGTGGTATTTCCTTTTCTGTTCTTGTGTCAGTTTGCTGAGAATGATGTTCTCCAGATTCATCCAGGTCCCTAGAAAGGACACGAACTCATCATTTTTGATTGCTGCATAATATTCCATGGTGTATATGTGCCACATTTTTCCAGTCCAGTCTATCATTGATGGGCATTTGGGTTGGTTCCAGGTCTTTGCTATTGTAAACAGTGCGGAAATGAACATTTCTGTGCATTTATCCTTATGGTAGACCGATTTATAGTCCTTTGGATATAAACCCAGTAATGGGATTGCTGGGTCAAATGGAATTTCTATTTCTAGATCCTTGAGGAATCGCCACACTGTCTTCCACTATGGTTGAACTAATTCACACTCCCACCAGCAGTGTAAAAGTGTTCCTATTTCTCCACATCCTCTCCAGCATCTGTTGTCCCCAGATTTTTTTAATAATCACCATTCTAACTGGTGTGAGGTGGTATCTCAATGTGGTTTTCATTTCCATTTCTCTGATGACCAGTGATGACGAGCATTTTTTCATATGTTTGTTGACCTCATGTATGTCTTCTTTTGTAAAGTGTCTGTTCGTATCCTTTGCCCATTTTTGAATGGGCTTGTTTGTTTTTTTCCTTTAAATCTGTTTGAGT
>JAPYYA010005583.1:0-10666 GCA_028533165.1 Leontopithecus rosalia | reverse complement strand
CTCTTGTTACCCAGGCTGGAGTGCAATGGCGCGATCTCGGCTCACCGCAACCTCCGCCTCCTGGGTTCAGGCAATTCTCCTGCCTCAGCCTCCTGAGTAGCTGGGATTACAGGCACATGCCACCATGCCCAGCTAATTTTTTGTATTTTTAGTAGAGACGGGGTTTCACCATGTTGACCAGGATGGTCTCGATCTCTTGACCTCGTGATCCACCCGCCTCCGCCTCCCAAAGTGCTGGGATTACAAGCTTGAGCCACCGCACCCGGCCTAGCATGAGTTTTTGATTGATGAGACGTGGAGCTGAGTACAGTCAGCCAGAAACAATGTATAAGAAGAGCAAGAGATAAAGGTTTATTCCTGCAAGCCATTAAGATGTTGGAGGTTTTTATAACCACAACAGAAACTATAGAATATCATTGGTACTCAACGCTGGAATTTTGCTACTGAATAAACAATACAAGCAAACTGGTGCTGGGCTGTGGGCTACACTCAGAGTCTAGAGGAAACGGCAATTTTGTAAGGCAATGCAGTACAACTCCTACCTATGATTTATCTTATGGAACAAAAAAATTAACTTAATGGACTTTCGGGAAAAAACTTGGAGACAGAATGTTGCTAGCTTTCATTGCATGTTTTCTGCATTTGATGAACTGAGGAAACAATCACCTTATTTACAACAGCTATGAAAGAAAAAACAAGTCTAGATATCTGAGACTAGTTGAGATAATTTCTCATCTAGCATCAGAGAAAAATACTTTAAAAAGAAATGCTTTGGGCTATTAAACCGATTAAGACTCACCCTAAACATGACTTAGTCTCAGGAAAAAGATATTTTTCCAAAAACTCTGATTGTTTTAAGGTGGCCCCAATGAAAGCTCTCAGTTGCGTAAAGTAGCTCAGAAAAGAGAGACCAAGGGCCTGGTCCTTAGAGACGTCAAAAGTTAGAAGCTGAATAAATTCAAAGTACATTTGATTATGCTTTGAGAGTCAGGCAATTCTCAGAAATAATAATTATTGCTATTGGCACACAGACTTTGATGGAATCAAAATGAATTTTTTTTAGTTTTTTAAAGAGATTTGTGTTGTCAAACATGCCATTAACCTCGGTGAAAAGAAACTGACTAGTAGAATTGTAAAATGACCTTCGAGCACCCCACTTTATAAGACAGAAAGCAGGCGGGTAAAGACACTTATTTGTTCCAAATGAAGGTCTGTTTTCCAATGTCTGTATCAGCAGTGGACAAGAGAGAAATGAAAAAGAAGTCCTTATGGATGCAGTAGCTATAAAACACAATAAACTAGGGAAGAATTCTCAGAGAGAAACATGGCCCAATGAAAGAGCATGCGCCATTGTCAGAATAAGAAGTTCTGTTCAGAAAAGGAAACACCGTATATACTCACTCATAAGCGGGTGATGAACAATGAGAACACATGGACACAGGGAAGGGAGTACTACACACTGAGGTCTACTGGGGGAAATAGGGGAGGGACAGCGGTGGGGGGGGAGCGGGGGAGGGATGGCATGGGGAGAAATGCCAAATGTGGGTGAAGGGGCAGAAGGCAGCAAAACACACTGCCACGTGTGTACCTATGCAACTATCTTGCATGTTCTGCACATGTACCCCAAAACCTAAAATGCAATAAAAATTAAAAAAAAAAAAAGTTCTGTTCATATCCATTACTGGGTGTATATCCAAAGGACTATAAATCGTTCTACTGTGGGGACACATGCACAAGAGTGTTCATTGCAGCACTGTTTGCAATGGCAGGGACCTGGAACCAACCCAAATGCCCAACCATGATAGACTGGACTGGGAAAGTGTGGCACATATACACCATGGAATATTATGCGGCAATCAAGAACGATGAGTTCGTGTCCTTTGTGGGGACATGGATGAATCTGGAGAACATCATTCTCAGCAAACTGACACAAGAACAGAAAAGGAAATGCCGCATATTCTCGCTCATAGGTGGGTGATGAAAAATGAGAACACATAGACACAGGGAAGGGAGCACTACACACTGGGGTCTATTGGGGGGAATAGGGGAGGGACAGTGGGGGGGGAGCAGGGGACAGATAGCCTGGGGAGAAATGCCAAATGTGGGTGAAGGGGCAGAAGGCAGCAAAACACTCTGCCATGTGTGTACCTATGCAACTATCTTGCATGTTCTGCACATGTACCCCAAAAGTTAAAATGCAATAAAAAAAAGAAAGAAAGTGAAAAACAAAAAAAAAAGAAGAAGTTCTTACATTCTTTAACCAGTGGCATCGCCCTTCTTTCCCTTTGTGAATGGATGGGTTTATTACCATTGTTTTGTGTCCTTATTGTATGTTGGTTGCATTTATTGGTAATGAACTCAGTTAACTTGTCTTCTTAAATACTTGGAACGCTGTATCCAGATCTGAAGTTGATATCAAGGCATACAAATATGTGTCTGTGTGTGTGTTTGTGTGTGTGCACGTGCACGCACACACAGGAGGGAAGTGAATATGTGCTTAATAAGAGTATAAATTTTGTTCACTCTTCTCACTCACCTAATTTTGCTGTTTAATCAATTTTTTTATACTAGCTTAACTTTGGCCAGTATAAGTGAGAAGACAGGAGCTATGTCCAACCAGGTAGCTTAAATGTAGAGTTGGCTCATGCTCTAGGATTTTTTACCCTCTGCAGACGGAGTAGCATGTCCAGTGCAGAGGTTGATACTTTATCCCTGGGCTCAGGAATGAAAAAGCATGTTAAGTAGAGCCGTACTTGACCTACAATCTTCATGTACCATGAGAAATAAATAAATGTTTATTGTTGTAATCCACTGCAATTTTGGAATTGTTACTGCAGCAACTGCTGATTATTGCATTTTATAGTGAGCAATTAATAATTGTATTTAACAATAGAAAAGTTATTCATTTAAAACTTGATATGTTTTGTTTTATTATTTTTTTAACTGAAAAATAATATTTGCACATATTCCTGGGGTACATAGTGATGTTTTGATACATATAAAGTGTGGTGATTTGTAGGGGATCGGAGATGGCCAAATAGGAGCAGCTCTGGAGTGCAGCTCCCAGCAAGAGCAAAGCAGAGGGTGAGTGATCACCACATTTCCAAAAGAGGTGTCAGGTTCATCTCAGTGGGAATGTTTGAACAGACACTTTTCAAAAGAAGACATATATGAGGCCAAATAACATATGAAAAAATGTTCATCATCACTTGTCATTGAGAAATGCAAGTCAAAACCACATTGAGATACTATTGCACGCCAGTTAGAATGGCGGTCCTTAAAAAATCTGGAGACAACAGATACTGGAGAGGATATGGAGAAATAGGAACAATTTTACACTGTTGGTGGGAGTGTAAATTAGCTCAACCATTGTGGAAGACAGTGTGGCACTTCCTCAAGGTTCTAGAAATAGAAATTCCATTTGACCCAGCAGTCCCATTACTGGGTATATACCCAAAGGATTACAAATCATTCTATTATAAAGACACATGCACACGTATGTTCATAGCGGTACTGTTTACAATAGCAAAGACCTGGAACCAACCCAAATGCCCATCGATGATACACTGGACAAGGAAAATGTAAAAATATGCTGCCAGAAAAAAAACGATGAGTTCATTTCCTTAATAGGGACATGGATGAATCTGGAAACCATCATTCTCAGCAAACTGATGCAAGAAGAGAAAATCAAACACCACATTTTCTCAGTCATAGGCAGGTGTTGAACAACGAGAACACATGGACACAGAGAGGGGAGCATCACACACTGGGGTCTTCTGTGGGGGACTACGGGAGGGACAGCAGTTGGTGGGAAGGTTGGGGAGAGATAACATGGGGAGAAATGCCAGATATAGGTTGCAGCGGGGGATAGAGGCAGCAAACCGCATTGCCATGTATCTACTTGTGCAATAATCCTGCATGATCTGCACATGTACCCCAGAATTTAAAGTACAATTAAAAAAAAGAAGAAGAAAATTCATAGACAAGAGAAAAAAATAATAATGTGTAGTGATCAGATCAAGGTAATTAGTACACCCATCTTCTCAGAGAGTTACTTCTTTTGTCTTGGGAACTTTCAATATCTCCCCTTCTAGCTATATGAAACTATATATTTTTAAAAAATAATGCCATAGGTCTATCTGATAATTTAAAATTAAGTATCTAAAAATTCAGAAAAATAAACTAACAATTTCTGGACATACTTAGGGATACGAATTATAAACATTCTATCAGAGAATTGTCCAAGTTCCATCTGTGCCATGAAGATTTTGGCTAAATACAAACTCAATTTTGCTATCATGTCATTTTCATTTATAAAATTCTGATTCTGAATTAAGTCTGTTTGAAAGATAGCACATTTAAGAGAAATGGTTCACATTACATGTTCTCAATATTTTTTTGTTGTTGTCCTCAATATTTTAGTTTCCCACGTTATTAAAATCTAAATCAGTTTTGGAGAAATTATACAACAAATTATGTGTTCATGTGAAAGAGCCCTTTCCAAATACACAACTTTCTCGGAATATTGTATTTCTTCCTTTAACTTAGTTGCCTACTGATGATGGTGACACATTCAAGATAAGGCAAAAACCCACCTGAGAGTGAGTGTGCCCACTGTCACGGGTTTCAGTGAAAGTCTTCCTTCAATAATATGGCCTTATTTAAAGGAACCAGTACCTATTGGGCAATTTGCCACTTGGATTTTTGTTTTCTTGTATATGTACTATGTCAGAAATCCCTTTCTATATTTTCACCACTCCTATGTATAAACCTTTGCATATCCACATAATCAGATTTAAATTAATTATATTTTACTTCACATTTTCCATTTTCTCCTTTCCATTAATGATATACACAGAATGTAATTAATTAGAAAATAGCATGTTAGTTTTTAAAATTCCATATGTGTAATAGTTTGAATATTGGAATACTATCAATATTTGATTTTAATAAAATTTCTAAAAATAGTAACTTGAATGCATATCGGTTTCTGGGTTTAGGCAGGATCAGATGTTAAACAATTTATATCATGTGGAAAGTTCTCTCATTAGGCAGCTAAAAAAATCTCTCCCGTAAGAAATGTCTGAGCAGCACTTCTTCACTATATAAGCAGGGAACTCTTTAACTATAGGTTATCTCACCCAAGACAATAAAAACGGCTTTTAGCCCTTTTTCTTAATCCTTTAGTAAACCACATTTTTAAAGCAAGCAAACAATTTATGTTGATTCTATGGTTCGTGATGAGTTTGTTTGTATCAAAAGTCAAAACTGTACATGATAAAAAATTTATCTTGAACTATGCAATTCTGTCAGACATCAAGGTGATAGCTAGCTGATCTTGACCTCAGCAAAAGCACTTAGTTTCTTAATCAGGAGCAGTGGCTCACCTGAGATAAGGAGTTCAACACCACCCTGGCCAACATGGTGAAATCCCGCCTATACTAAAAATACAATTAGCCTGGTATGGTGGCGCATGCCTGTGATCCCTGCTATTAGGGAGGCTGAGGCAAGAGAATTGCTTGAATGTGGGAGGCGGAGATTGTTGTGAGCTGAGATGGATCCACTGCATTCCAGCCTGGGTGACAGAGCAAGACTCCATCTCAGAAAAAAATAAAAATAAAACAAACCCAACACACACACACACACGTTCACACACACACACATGCACGCACACACACATATACATACACACATGCACACACATGCACACACATACATACACGCATACACAAACACACATACACACATACACACATACATACATACACACACATACACACATACACACACACACACAAAAAAAAAAAAAGCTCTCAGGTGCAGTTTCTGGTTTGGCCAGAGTAGTCTTGAAAGCAATGAGGAGGTTCAGTCCAAAGGTGCATGTGGGGACGAGCTCCTGGTCTTTCCTTTTTCTATTTGCTTTTTTTGCCAACGGCCAAACAAGGCAAACTGAACGACTAAGAGAGCTGGGAATTGGAATCAAATGGAGCAAACGTCATTGTCATCAGCCTTGAAGCTCCCACTTCTTTTATTTGTCTGACTCAGTCCCAGGGTTTTTCTGACTAAAATGTTTGTCATTCCTGACTTCAACTTTGATTAAAACTTAGTATTTATCCTATGATTACTGTTTTCTTGCATGACTTGATAATTCAGTAGTTTGATTTCATTGTTAAAGTATTTCACTATATCAACCCCCAACGGTCTGGTGTGTGATGTTCCCATCCCTGTGTCCTTGTGTTCTTATTATTCAACACCCACTTGTGGTGTTCTGTTCTTGTGTCAGTTTGCTGAGAACTATGGTTCCCAGCTTCATCGATGTCCTTGGGATTGTAGGGGAGGGATAGTAGACGGTGGGGGCATAGGGGAAGGATAGCATTAGGGGGTGGGATATAGAGGAAGGATAGCATTAGGAGAAATACCTAACGTAGATGACAGGGTGATGGATGCAGCAAAGCCCCATGACACATGTATACCTATGTAACAAACCCACAGGTTCTGTGCATGTATCCCAGAACTTAAAGTATAATAAAAAAAGAAAACAAAAGAAAAAGAAAAAATAAATAAATGTAGCTTGCATGTAAAAAATAATAATAAAATCAACCCAAACTCTTTTTTAAAAAGTATTTTACTATGTCAAAAGCACAAGTTATAAAATTACTACTTTTTCCAACAAATTTTACATTTCTCACTTCCTATCTTCTAAGTAAAAACTAACAAAATTTTAACATTAAAGCAAAATCAGTATTGAAACTATTAATTAAATTTAGTAAATTTATTACATTTACTAGTGAAGGTCAGAAAGATTTACTTCTGAAATACACAGAATATTTCATTGGAGCACCATTTCTTACTCAAGGACAATGAAATTTCGAGTAAAGACATCCTACCCCAAAGATATATGTTGGAAGCTGTATGCTTCAATATGCTTAGATATTTAACACTGGGAGAAACAGCACCTTTATCTCCAGCAATACTGATAAACAAAATTTAACCTGTAAGAAAGAGGCATACTGAAACCACGTAATGTGTATATCTTTCTCTAGAAAGAGTTGGGTGGGCACTGTAGCTCACACCTGCAATCCCACCACTTTTGGAAGCCAAGGCAGGCGGATCATTTGAGATCAGGAGTTCGAGATCAGCCTGGCCATGGTGAAACCCCATCTCTAATAAAAATACAAAAATTAGCTGGGCATGGTGGCAGGCACCTGTAATCTCAGCTACTCAGCAGGCTGAGGCACAAGAATCACTGGAACCCAGAAGGCGGTGGTTGCAGTGAGCCTAGGTTCCACCACCGCACTCCAGCCTGGGCTATGCAGCAAGATTCAATCTCCAAAAAAAAGTTAGAAGCTGATTCTATCATCTTCTTAAGGGTAGAGACTAGATACCTTTCTACTTCTCTCACCTTCAAAATATGTACAACGTCATCAAATTGACTTGAAGTGACTTTTCATTAGTGAATGGCTGATTACGTGCAGACGACCTTCCTGTGGCTCTGAACTGCCCCAATTGTGGTTGTCAAGTGTCCATCTCATTTCTCGTTCGTTTTCCCTTACTGTGCTTGCCACAGGTTAGTTTATGAGTACTTTTGATTTGGCTTTATCAAGCCATAAAGAAAAAAAAAAACAGAATTCGGAAAGAACTTCTTAAAAACTACTGGTCCACATAAATTCATTATGTTTTAGAGCCGGAAGTGTCTGTGGATCTCATCTCGTCCAACCCCTTGATTTTTATAAATAATTAAATTCAGAGGCACTATGACTTACCTCAGGATGCATGGCTAGTTAAAATTGCAAATAGAGGCTGGTTTGGTGGTTCACACCTGTGAGCCCAGCACTTTGGGAGGCCGAGTTGGGCAGATCACTTGAGGTCAGGAATTCGAGACCAGCCTGGCCAACATGGTGAAATCCTGTCTCTACTAAAAATACAAAAACTAGCCAGGTAAGGTGGGAGGTGCCTTCAATCTCAGCTACTTGGGAGGCTGAGGCACAAGAATCAATCAGAAGGTGAAGGTTCGGTGAGCTGAGATAGGGCCATTGCACTCCAGCCTGGGCGACAGGGTGAGAATTTGTCTCAAAAACAAACAAACAAACAAATTGCAAATAGGAAACTAATTCCTTGCATCTAGTTCAGAAAACTTCCTATTATTCCTATACTATCTCTTAGCTGACAGTTTTGCTTTTTGGTTTTGTATTTTACTAAACCTAATAAACACCAGTTTGAAAAGTGTAAAGCAATTTCTAATATGTAGAAATCCTTTGATTTCCGTTCTATTTACTTTTCTATATTTAGCAACAAAAAGTCTGTTTCAGTATTTATCTCTGCCTAATCAACCTGTATTACACAGGCCTCAAAAATTAGGTTTTAAAACATTCTGTAAAAGTAGAATTAACATGAAAGTTGATAGAGAATAATTTGATCTTTATATCATATGTGAAAATTTTTTGTATTTATTAATCAAATTAGGGTAGCAATCAAATTAGGGAAAGCAATAAATTAAGAATAATTGGTTCCTCAGAGAGCACATTTGAAAGACAATGCTAAATGTCATTTTAAACAAAAGATGGTAATTCATATGTATTTTTAAAAAAACTGAAATGGTGCTGGGACATTGTCTCATGCCTGTAATCCCAACATTTTGGAAAGCAGAGGGGAGTGGAGCACCTGACATCAGGAGTTTGAGACCAGCCTAGGCAACATGATGAAACCCTGTCTCTACTAAAAATATAAACGTTAGCCAGGCATAGTGGCACATGCTTGTAGCCTCAGTTGTTGGGGAGGCTGAGATGGAAGAATCACCAGAGCCCAGGGAGTTTAGAGGCTGCAGTGAGTCGAGATTGTGCCACTGCACTTCAGCCAAGGTGACTGAGTAAGACCTAGCCTCAAAAAGAAAATAAAACTGAGATGTGTATATGTATTTATATACATATTCTTTAATTAAATTCAAAATGCACTAACCACACAATTATATTTAGTCTAAAAGAGTATTTTAAAGATCCTGTTCAACCTATGTCCTAGATTTCTTCTTTTAACAGTGAACAAGTAAATTTTTAAATATATAGAGAAACAATGTATAACAAAAGATGCATTCATTACCCGAGTCAATGTTTACTCACAATTTGGACCATGACAAATTGACAATTCATTTCTTAATATTTACTGATAATAAGATATCAGTTTCTTTACGCATGTGAATTCTTCTTTATCAAAAGTCTTCACTCATGCACACATAATCTGAAAATTCTTTTTGGTTGAAGAAAGTGAGATCGTATCAGTTTTTTCCATTCCTTCTTCAAATAGCATTGAATGTTGCTGGGTTCAAACCTTCTCTTTTCATATTCCTCATCTCTCTGAATGACACCATCATTCACTAAAAGCTGGAAATGTGCCATTGCATCCTCCTCCTTCTTTCAGCTGTTCCATAACCAGTCACTGATAAAGTTCCATGGATCTTACCTGCTAAATATATTTTTCATGCATTAATTCTCTCCATCTGTCTTTCTTATTTCCCCCATTGTCTTGGTTCAGATACTTACTACTCTTATTTGATCAATGTAAATAGTAATGTAGTATTCCTAGCTCTCATAAGACCCCATGACTTCCCACACACTGACTTTGATTACTGATCTCTTTCCAAAACACAAATTCATTCACATCATTCTCTGACTTAGAAAACTGCTAGAGTTTCACACTCACATGCTAAAGTCTGAATTATTATTAATCTTTTTTTTTTGAGATGGAGTCTTGCTCTGTCACCCAGGCTGCAGTGCAGTGGTGCAATATCAGCTCACTGCAACTTCTGCCTCCCAGGTTCAAGCAATTCTCCTGCCTCAGCCTCCTGAGTAGCTGGGACTGCAGCCTTTCACCACCATGCCCAGCTAATTTTTGTATTTTTTAATAGAGATGCGGTTTCACTATGTTGGCCAGGATGGTTTCAATTTCTTGATCTTGCGACCCGCCTGCCTTGGACTTTCAAAGTGCTGGAATTACAGGCATACACCATTACACCCAGCCTGAATTATTCTTTATGACGTACAAACCTGTCTATAACCTCCAATTCCCCACCAACTCCAGTTAGATTGAAGCTTACACTATTCCTTAAGATTTTTCTGATTATTTTACTCTTGAGTTTTTTATTTGGAAAGCTCAGTACTAACTACTCTTTCTCCTTGTTCAATGAAACATTCTTATTTATCTTTCAATAAACAATTCAAGTATCTCTCATTCTATATCAACTGCCTCGGAAAGTTCTTATTGATCATGGTAGTATTATACATATAAAAAATAGAACTAACATTTACATATTACTCACCTGCAAGACCTATTGTTAAAATGTTGAATAGTTTCATTCTGGCTTTATTTTTATTTTTATTTTTTTAATTTTTATTGCATTTTAGGTTTTGGGGTCCATGTGCAGAACATGCAAGATAGTTGCATAGGTACACACGTGGCAGTGTGTTTTGCTGCCTTCTACCCCTTCACCCATATTTGGCATTTCTCCCCATGCCATCCCTGCCCCGCTCCCCCCCGCTGTCCCTCCCCTATTTCCCCCAATAGACCTCAGTGTGTGGTGCTCCCTTCCCTCTGTCCATGTGTTCTCATTGTTCATCACCCGCATATGAGTGAGTATATATGGTGTTTCCTTTTCTGTTCTTGTGTCAATTTGCTG
>JAPYYA010005582.1:0-10668 GCA_028533165.1 Leontopithecus rosalia | reverse complement strand
CCAGCCCTGGTCAACCATCCAGCCACACACGCACACACACACACACACACACACACACATGCAAGCTCTGGGCAGCCGCATCACGTGCTCGCACCACCACTGCCCTGAAACTATCGGTCTCCAGGATGCTGTGAAGATCTGAGTCAGGAGCAAACAGTGCAAACATGACTGCTTCTGCATCTGCAAGTGTGAGCTGCTTCCAGGCTCGGGGGACCAGAGATGGGTGGGGAGCGAAGGGCAGTTGTTCCGTCAGCCCTCCGTGGCCCCAACCTGGAAAGGCCAGACTGGCCAGTAACAAGAGCATTGAGGAACCAGGTCAGCAAAAATAATACAGACTCCTCCTTCCTGCCACAACTCTGGGGGAAAACTTCATGGATCAGAAAGAGGCAAATGAGCTGCACCCCTTCAGCACAGTCCCCCAATCAACCCAGACTGAAACCAAATTTAAATTCCCACCGGGTCAGTGGTTTTCACAGTGTGGTCCACAAATCAGCAGCATCCGGTCATTTAAGAATTTGGTGGAAATGCAAATTCTGAGAGAATCCACCCCAGACCTACTCAATCAGAAACTCCGGTGATGTGGCCCAGCAATGTATGGTTTAGTAAGCCCTTTGGGTGATTCTGATGTACGCTCAAGTTTAGGAACCACTGAATAGGCCGCCTGTGGTGGCTCACACCTCTAATTCCAGCACTATGGGAGGCCCAGGCAGGAGAATTGCTTGAGGCCAGCAGGTTATGGCTGTGATAAGCCTTGATTGTGCCACCCTACTCCAGTCTGGGTAATATAGAGAGACTCTCTCTCTCTCTCTCTCTCTCTCTCTCACACACACACACACACACACACACACACACACACACGCATGCTGAATGACGACACATTTAATGTCTGAAAGGAAGCAATGATTAACAAGCCACTTCAAATAAATTATTAAAGGTAGTTAAGGCCTCCTTTTTTTCTATTCTGCTAGAGGCTAACTGTGCACAGTGCTGTAAATCTTTAGAAGCATCAGTTTTTCATTTTGAAATTATAAGGACAAAACCTACTGACAGACACTCATAAGCAAAATGATGTCAGATGGCAAGTTTGGTTCCTTGTCAATTGTAGGTTGAAAGGCCTGTGGCTCATGTTAATAAAGCCTGAGTCCTACTCTACCAATTCCAGGTCACTTCCCAATCGGTCAAAAAAGCCAAACAGGAGAAGCTTCTCCAGTCACCCTCTAATTTACCACAGACCTAAACACAAAGTAGCCTTGGTGGTTAACCAGTTTGGCCCACAGTTTAACCTGAAGTGGTTTTATTTATCATCTTTCACTCTGGTCTCCAGAACATTTGTAATCTGAGACAGTGCTCAAACGTGAAGCAAATAACGAAAAATAAAAGCCAAGTGGTATGAGCATACAACACGGTTCTTATGGCTGCAAGGTTCCTAATGTTGGTTTTCTCCAGCTAAGCCCTCTTTCTCCCTGTGTGTTCTGACATTTTGAACAAAGCCACAGATGAAGATCATCTTGGAGGCAGGATAAAAGGAGAAAGTGAGCAAGGTACGGCTGTGAGCCATTCTCTCCTTTCTATCAAAGAGAAGCCAAACCGGCACCATTTGGGTAAGACTCCACCCCTCCCTCAATCTGTCACTATCAATGCCTTCCTCCCCTCCTTCTGGAACTCCCCCACTTCCCTTCATGTCTGTGCCCATCTTCACCTCATTCCTTCCCTCAACTCTTCTGAGCTCCAGACCCTCATCCCCTCTCTCCATCCATTTCCCATCTCTATGCTCTATCTTCATCTACCCGCTGTGTTTGTGGAGTAGGGAGCGAGATTGACTTGGACCAGGGACAGTCACTCAAACCACAGCTCTCCAGGCAAGCGTTACCTACCCTCTCCATGGGAAGAGCCTCCACTTCTTCAAATTGCAACCATTAAAACCTCTCCTTCCTCAACAAATGACCTTTGGTTTCTATCTGTAATAATACACAAGCTGAACAGAACCCAACCACCTGAAATTCCACTTAGATAGGGCTTTCTTTCTGGCATCTACTTTAGGGACAAAAGTCAACATGAGGAATTTGCTAAACAATTAGTCTCTTCAGAGCAGAGCAGAACCAAAGTATTTTCTGCAATGATGGGTGCTATTCTATGAGGTAGCCACTTGGCCACAGATATCTATTGAGTATTGCAAATGTGGTTACTGTAACTGAGGAAATAAAATTTTCATTTCTTTTAGTTAAAAATTGGCCAGGAATGGTGGCTCACGCCTGTAATCCCAGCAATTTGGGAGGCTGAAGTGGGCAGATCATGAGGTCAGAAGTTCAAGACCAGTCTGTCCAAATAGAGATGGATGAAACCCTATCTCTACTAAAAAATACAAAAATTCGCCAGGCATGGTGGCACGTGACTGTAGTCCCAGCTACTTGGGAGACTGAGACAGGACAATTGCTTGAACCTGGGAGGTGGAGGTTGCAGTGAGCCGAGTTGCAGAGTGCACTCCAGCCTGGATGACAGAGTAAGACTTCATCTCAAAAAAAAAAAATCAAATGGCCACATCTAGTCAGTGACTACCATACTGGACAGTGCAGCTCTAAAGGTTGGGCTGAAAATACACAGGCTCACCAATGGGGCTGAGGCCCACGCCACTCCTCAAGATGGGATCAATTTAGGTGGGCTCACAGGTACTGCCCTAAGAAACTTTATGAAGGCACATCATGCCTTTGGTACCTCCCACCAATCAATGCACTATTCCCTTCCCTCCAGTGAACCTGCCAAGCCCCCAGGTCTACATGCCAGTCTCATTCTTCTTCTCATCCAACATCAGCCTATCTCCAGCCACAGTGACTGCTCCACCAGGGTATCTGCATTTTAGAAAGGGACTTGAAAATTCAGCCCTTCACATTTTAAGTCCTAGAGACCAAGCCCTGATCACTAAAGGACAGTCCATCACTTGTGAATGTGAAAATGGTCAATGGACAAGGAATAAAATGAAGAAAGAACTTAGAGTGATAAAACGCAACCTCAGGAGACAGAACAGGAAGAAAAGATGGCTCCAGAATGTGACATCTTTGCTGGGTATAGAATAGACAGGAATCATAAAATGGAGAAATGAGAAGGCTTTGGAAGTTACTCCAGACAGAGGAAACTTCATGGATGAAAGCATGAAGACACAGCACTGTGGGGCCCTATTTCAGGGGAATTTCAAAGTGGAGGTGCTGTTACTGGAGCATTCAGCCCCAGGGGAGTAACAATGCAAGGGCCACAAAGAAAGGCCTGTGTGTCCTGGAAGCTCCCTCAAGATGGCAGGCGCATCACCCATGACACACACAATAGATCTTAGATGGCACACAGACAAACACCTGTTGTATTTATTAGTTATATATTTTAATGTACCTTAGAAAAAAATGATCACTCCATGACTGCAAAGATATTGTTGCTTAAAACAAAATGAATATGATTCTATTTAGATAAATACATAAAAGGATAGGCAGTACACAGGGCAGAATCATCCAGTTGGAACACACAGGTCTGAGGTTGAGGAAACCTTTGTGGTGACAGGAAGTTGCTGCAGGACTTTAAGCAAAGGAGACCCATGATGTGATCAGGGCTTTGCAAAGGCCCTCCTGACTGCAGCTGCGGTTGGGAGGGTTGAAGGGAAGGGAACTAGAGGGAGGAAAATAGCCTGGAAGGCAATGTCAGTGGCCATAAAGGCAAACTGATGACTACACACACAGGTCGTGACAGTTGACAAGAATCAAGATGGAAAGACACCAAGAAGATGGAACTGGCAGAACTCGGTGACTTACAGGACACAGGCAGAGGAAGAGGAGGGTGCAAGGACAATCCCGATTTTGAGACTGGTCACAAAGGAAGAGGTGGTGGCGTATCCAAGAACAGGCAGTGAGGAGCTGGTAGTGAGTCTGTTTGGGGCTTGCCAAGCTTAAGGAAGGTCTGGACACTGAGATACACTGACCTGTACCCGAGAGGCATCTTCCCAGCCTGGGCTCCCAGGGCCATTTTCCTGGGGCTTCCAGGTCTCACATTTCCAGGGTAGAGGGGAATGTATAGAATGAAAGGAACGGAGAACAGCTCATTTAAAAGTTGCCAAACCCTACCCAATATCTGTGCTTCCAACATGCACTGCAAGGGGAATGCATGTGGAGACTCTCAGCCCAAACGCTTTCAATTAATCTGAAAAACACTGACTGACGCTTGTGTTCTAGGTCAAGGATTTGGCATAAACAGGACTGATCAATTGCCTGCTCTCGTGGAGCTCACATGGGGAGAGGCAATGAACAGGTAAACAAGTAAGTACATTATATATAAAAACAAAGTAGAAAAAAAGGGGAGAACAAGGCAGGAGGGTGTTACTTTATATCCAGTACTCACACTTCCTCTAATGAGGGTACATCTGGTCAAAGACCTACCAGATGGGAGAGTCCGCTCTGCAGCCACCTGGGACAAGCACTCTGGGCAGAGGGAACAGTGAGTGCAAAGTTTCCTGGCAAGAGGGAACCCAGCACACTGGACCCATGGTGATGAGGCCAGCACAGCTGGAACCCAGGGGCCTCACCATTCCGATAAGGACTTGAGTTTTGCCACTAAGAGCAACAGGGAACCATTGGAGGACTGCACAGAGAAATGATGTGACCTAACTCACATTCAAAGAGGACCACTCTGGCTGCTGTTTTGAGAAAAGACCAAAGAGGGACATGGGTGGAAGCGGGGAGACCAGAGAAAGCACCTGCAGGGATGCTGGAAGAGGCGACACTAGAACAGGGCAGGAAAAGTGGCAGCATGGGGAACACGAGTCCTACAGCCTCCCACGAGATTCAAGGCAGACTGGCTGGAATTCAATGTGTTCCCACTGCTAAGGGAAGAAGGGAACCAGTGGCTTTTTTTGAAAGATTTCAAAGGTCCTCTCAGGGTAAACCTGCTTCTCAGGAGAATATGGACATCTACAAACCTTGCTACTTTAGCCAACTGATTATTTCAAGTAAACCATGCAAGTATTTTCAATGTCAGGGAAATTAGCTGTACCAATTTCAATTTTTTCTTAAATATCTGCTGAATGCACAACTGCTTGTCTATGCATGGAATATATCCAGGTAGGTACCCAAAGAGAGTGACAACAGATTTTGCTGAACACACATGGGAAATAGAGGCTTGCTTTAGGAAAAAACATTCCTAGAGAAGCTGATCATGGCTTTTGTAGTTGTGTGTGTGCAGATACAGCCTATGAAATGTGAAGGAACACATGCCAATAGGCAGACTGAGGGAAACGCTGGCCGAAGGTCTACCATTTGCAAAGAAACCTGCTGTGCATTAGCTGCAAGGAAAAAACATGGCCCTTTTCCTCAAAGAGTAGAGAAGAGGGACATTTAAACCACACACAAATATTCCTAGAAGGCCGAGCGCAGTGTCTCATGCCTGTAATCTCAGCACTTTGGGAGGCCAAGGTGAGTTGATCACCTAAGGTCAGGAGTTCGAGACCAGCCTGGCCAACATGGTGAAACCCCATTGCTAATAAAAATACAAAAATTAGCCAGGCATGCTGGTGCACATCTATAATCCCAGTTACTTGGGAGGCTGAGGCATGAGAATAGCTTGAACCCAGGAGGTGGAGGTTGCTGTGAGCTAAGATTGTACCCCTATACTCTAGCCTGGGTGACAGAGCAAGCCTCCATCTAAAAAAGAAAAATCCTAGACAAGCTGAGAATTGAGCTGACTTTGAACAAACCAAACAAAATAACTTGATGAAGAGAAGTGAAAAGTATGTTCTGGGGAAAGGGAAGGCAAGTCCAAAGGCACACCAGAATTCCTTCATCCCACACATTTCCATGGCACACCTGCCTGTGTCAGACACTGGTCTAGGGAGAAAGCCACACAGGTACAGGAAGAAGCTTCAGGCTCCGAGGTGGAACCCTCCTAACTCCGAAGGGGAGTGAGAAAGGGAGAATGGTGAAGGCAGATCATGTAAGGTCTTAGAGCTACTGTCAGGATTTAGGCATTTACAAGATGCAAAGCCACAGGGCACTCAAAATGGGAAACAACATGATGTGGTGTGTTTTAACAGGACCACTGCCCACCAAGAGCAGAAACAGGGAGAGCACTGTGCAGGCTGTGGTGATATCCAGGCCAGGTGAGGGCATGGAAAATAATGTCATGGATATCCAGGCCAGGTACAGCCATGTCCAATGATGCCATGGATATCCAGGCCAGGTACAGGCGTGTCCAATGATGCCATGGATATCCAGGCCAGGTACAGGCATGTCCAATGATGCCATGGATATCCAGGCCAGGTGCAGGCGTGTCCAGTGATGCCATGAATATCCAGGCCAGGTGTGGGTGTGTCCAATGACGCAATGGATACCCAGGCCAGGTGTGGGTGTGTCCAATGATGCCATGGCTACCCAGGCGAGATGTGGGCGTGTCCAATGATGTCATGGATATCCAGGCCAGGTATGGGCATGTCCAATGATGCCATGGATATCCAGGCCAGGTATGGGCGTGTCCAATGATGCCATGGATATTCAGACTAGGTGAGGATGTGGCAAATGATGTCATGGATCAGATGTAGCACTGAAGCGTGAGTCTTTGGACATTTTCTGATTCTGAGTTGTGGTCTGTTCAGGATATATTCTGAAGGCACAGCTGACAAATATTGTTAATACATGATAGGAAAACAAAGGAGCCGAGAATGATTTGAAGCTTTAAACCTGAGAAAAGCAAAGGATGGAGCTGCCATTTCCATAGACAGGGAAGCCAATTTGGGGGCATAAAAGATTAGGAGCCAATTTGGGGGCAGAAAAGATTAGGAGTTCAGCTGTGGACATGGTAAATGTGGGTGTGTGTGTTAGACATGCATGTGGCGGTGTTGAGAAGAGAGTTGGAAGAGGAGTTTAGGTTCAAACTTGACTCAGGAATCATCAGCACATGGATTACACTAAAATCTTTCAAAGTGGAGGAGATTTTTCCCCCAAGAAATTACAAATACCCTAGAAAAGCTGCAGTGAGGGTTCCATGAGGGACCCAGCTGGGAAGCTGAGTAGGAAGGACAGCGAGAGCAAACCCTGTGGAGTCTCATGTGCTAATAAGTTAAGCTGTGTAAACGTTCCTGTGAAAAACCATGTAGAGCCCCTGACAGCTTTGAAAATGATGAAGTAAGATGATTTGCATTTTCAAAATGCTGACTCAGGCACTATCTGTGCCGCACACTTGCAGGGCCTGACCTGCATTCATCACCCCTTCATGATCCCTTCAGGCTCCACTCTCCCCAAAGGGAGGACTGACAGTCACTGCACCCCACCGGGAACACAGGCCCTTGACCCAAGCTGGGCCCAGCAGACTCTCTCCCTGGACTTTCAATCCAACAGGAAAGATAACAAGGCCTTGGTCAGGAGCAGTGGCTCACGCCTGTAATCCCAACACTTTGGGAGGCTGAGGCAGGTGGATCACAAGGTCAGAAGATCAAGACCATCCTGGCTAACATGGTGAAACCCCGTCTCTACTAAAAATACAAAAAGAATTAATTAGCCAGGTGTGGTGGTGGGCACCTGTAGTTCCAGCTATTCAGGAGGCTGAGGCAGAAGAATCACTCAAACCTGAGAAGTGGAGGTTGCAGTGAGCAGAGATCACGCCACTGCACTCCAACCTGGGCAACAGACCAAGACTCCATCTCAAAAAAAATAAAAAACAGGGACTGAAAGCCATTATTCATCCCCCAACAGGGATGGCAGAAGGCCATGCTCAGCTGAGACTGTCAACTAGAGTGTTGAACCAACACCCCTGGTATAGTCGGGCTTTCTCTAGGGGTAGCTGACTTCCCCCAAGCCAGTGCTCCACTGAAACCGGGCAGAAGCTGCAAGGCCTTGGAAGCATCCAGTGTCCTTCCAGGGCATTCTGCAGCCCACAAGTGAGCCATAGACTTGCTGAGGTTAAAGAAGAGAGGGACAAGATGCCACCTCTTGATGGAAGAGTGACAAGGTAGCATTGTACAACATTTGGAGGGGGGCTATGGTTGCGGTCATCTTCATTAAATACCACCTGTAGGGCTGGGTGTGGTGGCTCACACCTGTAATCCCAACACTTTGGGAGGCCAAGGCTGACAGATCACAAGGTCAGGAGATCGAAACCATCCTGAATAACACAGTGAAATCTCATCTCTACTAAAAATACAAAAAATTTTAAAAAAGAAAATACCACCTGCCATAAGATGAAGAGACCCAAGACCATGTTGGCCAAGTACTGTGTTAGCAAACCCTTTGTTTCCAGAGATTCTCTGGTACTAGGGTCAAAGTCAGGGGTGTCCAATCTTTTGGCTTCCCTGGGCCACATTGGAAGAAGAAGAGTTGTCTTGGGCCACACATAAAATACACTAACACTAACGATACTGATAAGTTAAAAAAAAAAAAGGTTTGTGCAAGAATCTGATAGTATTTTAAGAAAGTTTACAAATTTCTGTTGGGCTCTGTGCATGAAGTGCTTTGACCAACCTTGTTCAATCCATGGCTCAGGCATTGAAAGCCATCCTGGACCACGTGGTCAATGCACAGGGCTGGATTCTGAGCCTTCTGTGCTACAGTAAAGAAGGGGATGAATGGTCGTCAAAAGAAAACGAGAAGGCCAAATCCCAGTAGGCCTGCAGAAGAGTGTATCATTGCTCACATCAGTTGTTCTCAACCTCACACCCCTACCTTTGCTATGTGATTGACAGCAACTTTGTGTAGGGGATGCAAACACCCCGCCCACTATGGGGCTTGACAGTGTAACTTGCTTTGGCCAACAGTGAGTGGAGATGACATCACTGTATCTGCACAGAAGCTTTCCACGTGCACACTTTTGGCCTCATTTCTGTACAGTGGTCCTAGGAGAGGAGCTATTCCTTTTGCCTGAAATCTGGAATGAGAACTCATGTGGAAAAGGCCACCATCAAACCTTGGCTTACATGGAAACGATTGAGAAATGCACGTTTGTGGCATAAGTCACCGAGACTTTGGTTGCTGCTATTGCAACAAAGCTGACAGATACAAGGTTCTTAAAAGTGATAGATCTTAGGCAGTGGCAGCAAAAGGCTGTCTCAGCAACATGGTACTTGGAACCAGGGGAAGGAGTTGCCTGTGGGATGATGACAGATGAGTCGCCTCAAGCCTTAATCCATCCTGAAAACCAGGCAGTCCCACTGACACAGGATGCACAGAAAACCACCTCTTGAGTGAATAATCTTACTGAATCAAAAAGGCAAGAACGGAAGCCCCTGTGGTCTCTGAACTCCCACTCTGGGTCTGAAGCATCCAGCCACTCTTCTGCTCTGTCTCCATGGGAAATGACAAGCTCAGCACCTCTGAACACAGGCTCTTCAGCATGACATGGTTAATTAAATCTTTTATTTCGGTCCGCTGCCGCTGCCTGAGCCGACTCCGTGCCGCCCGCTGCAATGGAGGCCGCCGCCCAGTTCTTCGTCGAGAGCCCGGACGTGGTCTACGGCCCGGAGGCTATCGAGGCACAATATGAGTACCGGAAGACGCGCGTCAGCCGCGAGGGCGGCGTCCTCAAGGTGCACCCCACGACCACGCGCTTCACCGACCGTCCGGCAGGTGCCCAGGCTCGGGGTCATGCTTGTCGGCTGGGGCGGGAACAACGGCTCCGCGCTCACTGCCGCGGTGCTGGCCAGCTGACTGCGTCTGTCCTGGCCCACGCGCAGAGGCCGCAAGGAGGCCAACTACTACGGCTCGCTGACTCAGGCGGGCACCGTGAGCCTGGGCTTGGACGCCGAGGGCCAGGAGGTGTTCGTGCCCTTCATTGCGCTGCTGCCCATGGTGGCGCCCAACGACCTCGTGTTTGATGGCTGGGACATCTCATCGCTGAACCTCGCCGAGGCGATGCGGTGCGCGAAGGTGCTGGATTGGGAGCTGCAGGAGCAACTGTGGCCGCACATGGAAGCCCGCAGCGCCGGGTTTTCGTGGGCCGAGATGACTTTAAGTCTGACCAGACCAAAGTCAAGTCCGTGCTCGTGGACTTCCTCATCAGCTCTGGCCTCAAGACCATGTCCATCGTGAGTTACAACCACCTGGGCAACAACGATGGGCAGAACCTGTCGGCGCCATTGCAGTTCTGCTCTAAGGAGGTGTCCAAGAGCAACCTGGTGGACGACATGGTGCAGAGTAACCCAGTGCTCTATATGCCCGGCGAGGAGCCCGACCACTGCGTGGTCATCAAGTATGTGCCGAACGTGGGCGACAGCAAGCGCTCGCTGGATGAATATACCTCGGAGATAATGCTGGGTGGGACCAACACACGGGTGCTGCACAACACGTGCGAGGACTCCCTGCTGGCCGCACCCATCATGCTAGGCCTGGCGTTGCTGACCGAGCTGTGCCAGCGCGTGAGCTTCTGCACTGACGCCGACCCCGAGCCACAGACCTTCCACCCCGTGCTGTCCCTGCTCAGCTTCCTCTTCAAGGCGCCGCTGGTGCCGCCGGGCAGCCCGGTGATCAATGCGCTTTTCCGCCAGCACAGCTGCATCGAGAACATCCTCAGGGCCTGCGTGGGGCTCCCGCCACAGAACCACATGCTCCTGGAGCAGAAGACGGAGCGCCCAGGGCCCAGCCTCAAGCAAGTCGGACCCCTGACTGCTGCCTGCCCTGTGTTGAACAAGAAAGGACCGGTACCCGTTTCCACCAA
>JAPYYA010005581.1:0-10668 GCA_028533165.1 Leontopithecus rosalia | reverse complement strand
GTCTATTGGGGGAAATAGGGGAGGGACAGCGGGGGGGGAGCAGGGGAGGGATGGCATGGGGAGAAATGCCAAATATGGGTGAGGGGGCAGAAGGCAGCAAAACACACTGCCACGTGTGTACCTATGCAACTATCTTGCATGTTCTGCACATGTACCCCAAATCCTAAAATGCAATAAAAATTTAAAAAAAAAAAAAAGAAATATAAAGTGGGGCAGTCACCTTGGAAGAAAACAGTTGGCAGTTCCTCAAAAAGTTAAATATAACATTAGCATATGACTTAGTTTGATAAGGAATTGCTATATAGGTATATACCCGACAGAATTGAAAACAGATATTCAAATACTTGCACATTAATGTTCACAGCAGCACTATTCACAATAGCCAAAAGGTGGAAATAACTCATATGTCCATCAGCTAATGAATGGAAAAACAAAATGTGACATATCCATACCATGGAATATTATTCAGCCACAAAAAAAGGATAAAATACTGATATATGTTACAACGTGAGTGAGCCTCAATAACATTACATTAAGTGGAAAAAATAAACTAGACACAAATAGTAACATATTGTATGATTCCACCAGAACAGATAAATCCATAGAAACAGAAAGCAGATTAGTGGTTGCCAGGAACTGGGGAAAGAAAAAAAATGGGTAATGACTGCTTACTGAGGACAATGTTTCTTCTTGTACAGATGAAAATATCTTGGAACTAGATAGAGGCGATGAGATGGTTGGTTGCAAAATATTCTGAAAGTACTAAATGCCATAAAATTGAACACTTTAAAATAGTTAATAGTCATTTTGTTGTTACATAAATTTTATCTCAATTTTTTTAAAAAAATAAGAAATAAATGAAGTACTGACACATTCTACAAAATGAATGTGCCTTGAAAATGTCATGCTAAATAAAAGAAGCCCATCACATACTGTACGATGCCCAAAATCGGCAAATCTGTAGAGACAGAAAGCAGATTAATGGTGGTCTGGGGCTGCAGGGATATACAGGACCTGGGGCATGACAGCTAAAGAGTCCATGGTATATTTTTAAAAGAATAAAAATGTTCTATCATTGATTGAGGTGATTGCTGCACAACTCTGTGAACATAATAAATGCCATTGAATTGTATATACTTTAAATGGGTGGATGGTATGATAAGTGAATTATAACTCAAAGAAGCTGATAAAAACTAAAACAGACAAAAAAAGAATGAGCTTAGAAGAAATTGTGGCCCAGAGCCTCTGGAGAAAGAGAAAACCTGGCTAACACTTTGCATTCCACCTGTGTATTCAGGCCCCAGTCACACTGGGCCAGATTTCTGAACTATAAAACTATGAACTAATAAGTGAGGGTTGTTTTAAGCCACTAAGCTTGTGGTAATTTGTTACACAGCAATAGAAAACTAATACACATGCCACTGAGCAGCAGTGTAGAATTATCCTAGATAATTCTAGGAATCTATAAGTTCCCAGTTTGCAGAGGAGAAGGGACTGACTATTGATCAGATGAGCCTGGGAGGAAGACAGCCTCCCTCAAATTACTGAGCTCAACAATAATGAGACATAGGTGGGAAGACAGCCACCACAACCAGGCTGAAAACTGAAATGGAGCCACACAGCTGGGCAGATGGCACAAGGAAAATTACAAACTCAGTCCCTCCCTTTCAGACACTATCCCTGCACTTTGTTTCTTTCCTTCGTAGGACTCGTGAGAATTTACACACAGATTGTGTATTTTCTTGTTCCTTCATTCACCTCTGTCTCCATCACTAAAATGTAAAAACCAGTGGTGGATAGAATCATGTCTATCTTATTCAATATCTACTTTCCCAGCTCCTATCAGACTGTCAGCCTAAGAAAGCACCCAGTAAAAAATGGTTGGGTCAGACACAGTGGCTCATGCCTATAACCCCAGCACTTTCAGGTGCCAAGGCAGAAGGATGGCTTCAGCCCAGAAGTTCAAGACTACCCTTGGCAACAAAATGAGACCCTGTCTCTACAAAATAATACAAAAATTATCTAGGTTGGTGGCATGTGCCTGTAGTCCCAGGTACTTGGGAAGCTGAGGTAGGTAGATGGCTTGAGCTCAAGAGGTTGAGGCCGCAGTGAGTCATGACAGCACCATTGCACTTCAGCCTGAGCAATAGAGCAAGATTCTGTCTCAAAAACTAAATAAATAAATAAATACAAACTGGATAAAGGACTGCTGCTGACCAATGTGAGGAGATTACAAAGTTATGCCTCCTGAATCCCAGACTAGCTCTATTCATGTCTTGGTCATCTCTCAAGACCCACCCAAGGAGAGTCTGAACTCAGACATGCCTAGCCTCGTACCTACCTGATGGTCCTTCCCTGTACACCCTGGTAGCAGAAGACAAAGGGCATATAATTTTGGGTGTTCTAGGGCCTCACCCACAGCCAGTTCCTCTCTATATTACCACAGCTGATGCTTTCTGGAAAGCATCACCTTCTGGCAAGAGGCCAACCAGCACAAAAATAGAGCATTAAACCACCAATGCTAAGAATCCTCATGGAGTTCATTGCACTCCCCTGCCATCTCCACTGGAACAGGCAGAGGTATCCAGAGCTGAGAGGCCCATAGACAGTTCATATCACAGGATTTCATGCAGACAGCCCCCAGTACCAGCCTGGAGTTGAGTAGACTCACTGGGTGGCTAGACTCAGAAAAGAGACAACAATCACTGCAGTTCAGCTCACAGGAAGCCACATCCATCAGAAAAGGGGGAGAGTACTACATCAAGGGAATACTGCATGGGACAAAAGAATCTGAACAGCCTTCAGCCCTAGACCTTCCCTCTGACAGAGCCTACCCAAATGAGAAGGAACCAGAAAACCAACTCTGGTAATATGACAAAACAAGACTCTTCAGCACACCCAGAAAAACACATTAGTTCACCAGCAATGGATCCAAACCAAGAAGAAATCCCTGACTTACCCGCAAAAGAATTCAGGGGTTAGTTATTAAGATAATCAGGGAAGGACCAGAGAAAGGCAAAGTCCAATGCAAATAAATTTTTAAAATAATAATACAAGAAGTGAAAGAAAAAATATTCAAGAAAATAGATAGCTTGCATAAAAATCATCAAAAATTCAGGAAACTTTAGACACACTTTTAGAAATGTGAAGTGTTCTGGAAAGTCTCAGCAACAAAACTGAACAAGTAGAAGAAAGAAATTCAGAGCTCAAAGAACACATCTTTAAATTAATCCAATCCAACAAAAACAAAGATAAAAGAACAAGAAAATATGAATAAAGTCTCCAGGAAGTCTGGAATTATGTTAAACAACCAAACTTAAGAATAACCAGTGTTGCTGGGGAAAAAAAAAAGAGAATTCCAGAAGCTTGGAATTCTAAAAGCTTGCATTATTTGGGGAAATAATTAAGGAAAACTTCACCAGCCATCCTAGAGACCTGGATATCCAAATACAAGAAGCACAGAGAACACCTGAAAAATTCATTGCAAAAAAAGATCTTCACCTAGGCACATTGTCATCAGGTTATCCAAAGTTAAGACAAAGGAAAGAATCTTAAGAGCATGAGACAGAAGCACTAGGTAACCTATAAAGGAAAATCTTTCAAATTAATAGCAGATTTCTCAGCAGAAATCCTATAAGCTGGAAGGGATTGAGAGGCCCTATCTTCAGCCTCCTCAAACAAAACAATTATGACCCAAGAATTTTGTATTCCACAAAACTAAGCATCATATACAAAGGAAAGATACAGTTGTTTTCAGACAAACAAATGCTGAAAGAATTTGCCATTACCAAGCCACCACTACAAGAACTGCTAAAAGAAGCTCTAAATATTGAAACAAATCCTGGAAACACATCAAAACAGAACCTCTTTAAAGCATAAATCACATAGGTCCTATAAAACATAAATACATGTTAAAAAGCAAAAACAAAGAAAAACAACACAGTACATCATGCAACAAAAAGCACAGTGAATGCAATGATACCTCACATTTCAATACTAACATTGAATGTAAATAGCCTGAATGTTATACTTAAAAGATACAGAACAACAGAATGGATAAGAACTCACCAGCCAACTCTCTGCTGCCTTCAAGAGACTCACCTATCACATAAGGACTCACATAACTTAGAGTAAAGGGGTGGAAAAGGCATTTTATGCAAATGGACACCAAAAGCAAGCAGGGGTAGCTTTTCTTATATCAGACAAAACAAATTTTAAAGCAACAGCAATTAAAAAAGACAAAGAGGGACATTACATAATGGTAAAAGGCCTTGTCCAAAAGGAAAATATCATAATCCTAAACATGTACATACTTAACACTGAAGCTCCAAAATTTATAAAACAATTACTAATAAACCTAAGAAATGAGATAGCAACACAATAACAATGGGGGACTTTAATACTCCACTAACAGCTCATCAAGGCAGAAAATCAACAAAGAAACAACAGATTTAAACTATACCTTGGAACAGATGAACTTAACAAATATACACAGAATATTTCATCTAACAACCACGGAATGTACATTGTATTCAATAGTGCATGGAACTTGCTCCAAGATAGACCATATGATCGGCCATAAAACAAGCCTCAATAAGAAAATAGAAATTTATATCAAGCACTCTCTCTGACCATAGCAGAATAAAGCTGGAAATAAACTCCAAAAGGAACACTCAGAACCATGCAAATACATGGAAATTAAATAACCTGCTCCTGAGTGACAATTGGGTCAAAAATGAAATCTAGATGGAAATCCATCGAACTGAGTGACAATAATGGCACAACATATCAAAACATCTGAGATACAGCAAAGGTGGTGTTAAGAGGAAAGTTCATAGCCCTAAGCACTTATATCAAAAAGACTGAAAGAGCACAAACTGGCATTCTAAGGTCACACCTCAAGGAACTAGAGAAACAAGAAGAAACCAAACCCAAACCCAGCAGAAAAAGGAAATTACCAAGATCAAAGCAGAACTAAATGAAATGAAACCAAAAAATGCATAAGATAGATGAAGCAAAAAGCTGGTTCTTTGATAGACCATTAGCAAGATTAACCAACAAATGAAGAGAGAAAATCCAAATAACCTTACCAAGAAATTGTAGGGAACCAGCCCTACATCACCCATGGGTATCCCATGTTCAGTGGTGACAAAGGAGTGAGTAAAAGACAGATTAAGAGAGAGAGTGGGACCAGGGGGCCATCACTCATTACTTTGGAGGAGACAGTGAAGGCCCTGAGCTCTGATTATCCACACTACTTATTGATTACAATCACTTTGATCTACAGGGTGGGGTGGAGTGATGGTGGGGAGAGAGTGATGTGATGGTGGAGTGAATCAGCGAGCCAGAACTGGTGTGTCATCCTAAGGATTGATGACAGTGGCGGTTTGGGAGTTTCACAAAACAAGAACATGTGGTTATCTTTAACTTATTATCTATGTACAGCTGATGGAATGTGGGCCTTACAAGGAGCCCACAAGTCTGGCTACATCATAGTGCTACAAAGGGGTTTTACATCCTTTAGCACAATGTTTATGGTAACAGAGCCAAGGTCACCCTGCACCAGAACATGAGGCGTGGAAAGGCCTTCCTCCTCAGAGGCCTCCTGTGGCCTTCTGCAGTTTGTTGTCTTTGTTTATATGTTACTCATAACCAATTTATGTAGGCACTCTGTAAGTCCTCTCTCCTTTGCTGCTTTTCCCAAAAGAAATGAAACAGGAGATATTACAACTGACACCAATGAAATACAAAATATCATCCAGGGCTACTGTGAACACCTTTACACACATAAACTAGAAAACGTAGGAGAGATGGATAATTGCCTGGAAAAATACAACCCTCCTGGCTTAAATCAGGAAGAATTAGATACCTGAACAGACCCATAACAAGCAGTGAGACTGAAATGGCAATTTTTAAATTACCAACAAAAACAGTCCCAGACCAGACAATTCACAACAGAATTCTACTAGACAAAGAAAGAAGAATTGGTACCAATTTTTTCGACACTATTCCACCAGATAGAAAAAGAAGGAACCCTCCCTAATTCATTTTATGAAGCCAGCACCACCCTAATACCAAAACCAGGAAAGAACATAACCAAAAAAGAAAACTACAGACTGATATAATGAACACAGATGCTAAAATTCTTAACAAAATATCAGCTAACCAAATCCAACATTTCAAAAAGACAATCCACCATGATCAAGTGGGTTTCATACCAGGGTTGCAGGGATGGTTTAACATACGTAAGTCAATAAATGTGATACACCACAAAAACAGAATTAAAACCAAAAATCACATGTCATCTCAATAAATACAGAAAAAACATTCAATAAAATCCAGCATCCCTTTGTAATTAAAATCACAAAATTGGCATACAAGGAACATACCTCAGTATGGTAAAAGCCATCTATGACAAACCCACAGCCAACATAGTACTGAATGGGGAATGGTTGAAAGCATTCCCTCTGAGAACTGGAATAAGACAAGGATGCCCACTCTCACCACTCCTCTTCAACATAGTACTGGAAGTCCTAGCCAGAGCAATCAGACAAGAGAAAGAAATAAAGGGCATCCAAATCAGTAAAAAGGAAGTCAAATTGTCACTGTTTGCTGACAATATGATCGTTTGCCTCAAAAATCCTGAAGACTCCTCCAGAAAGCTCCTAGAACTGGTAAAAGAATTCAGCAAAGTTTCTGGATACAAGATTAATGTACACAAATCAGTAGCTCTTCTATACACCAACAGCAACCAAGCAGAAAATCAAATCAAGAACTCAACCCCTTTACAATACTGCAAAGAAAAAAATACTTTGGAATATACCTAACCAAGAATTCGAAAGACCTCTACAAGGAAAATTACAAAACGCTGCTGAAAGAAATCATAGATGACACAAACAAATGGAAACACATCTCATACCCATGGATGGGTAGAATCGACATTGTGAAAATGATCACACTTCCAAAAGAAATCTACAAATTCAATGCAATCCTCAGCCAAATACTGCCATCATTATTCACAGAATTAGAAAAAAACAATTCTAAAATTTGTATGGGACCAAAAGAGAGACCACATAGCCAAAGCAAGACTAAGCAAAAAGAACAAATTTGGAGGCATCACACTACCTGATTTCAAACTATACTATACAGCTATAGTAACCAAAACAGTGTAATACTGGTATAAAAATAGGCACACAGACCAATGGAACATAATAAAGAACCCAGAAATAAACCCAAATACTTAACTGCCAACTGATCTTCAACAAAGCAAACAAAAGTATCAAGTGGGAAAAGGACACTCTTTTCAACAAATGGTGCTGGGATAGTTGACAAGCCACATGTGGGAGAATGAAACTGAACCCTTATCTCTCACCAAATACAAAAATCAACTCAAGATGGATTAAGGACTTAAACTTAATACCTGAAACTATAAAAATTCTAGAAGACAACATTGGAAAAACCCTTTTAGACACTGACTTAGCCAGGGATTTCATACCAAGATCCCAAAAGCAAATGCAATAAAAACAAAGATAAATAAAACTAAACCTAATTAAACTGAAGAGCTCAATTAAAATTAAAACCTAAAACTTAATTAAACTAAAGAGCTTTTGCACACCAAAATGAACAGTCAGTAGAGTAAACAGACAACCCACAGAGAAGGAGAAAATCTTCAGAATCTATACATCCAACAAAGGACTAATATTCAGAATCTGCAACTAACTCAAACAAATCAACAAGAAAAAACAAACAGTCCCATCAAAAAGTGTGCTAAGGACATGAATAGAGAATTCTCAAAAGAAGATATACAAATGGCCAAGAAACATGAAAAAATGCTCAACAACACTAATGATCAGGGAAATACAAATCAAAACCACAATGCGATGCCAACTTACTCCTGCAAGAATGGCTATAATCAAAAAATCAAAAACCAGTAGATGTTGGGGTGGATGCAGTGAATAGGGAACACTTCTACACTGCTGGTGGGAATGTAAACTAGTACAGCCACTATGGAAAACAGTGTGGAAATTTCTTAAAGAACTGAAAGCATACTACCATTTGGTCCAGCAATCCCACTACGGGGTATCTACCCAGAGGAAAAGAAGTCATTATTCAAAAAAGATACTTGCACATGCATGTTTATAGCAGCACAATTCACAATAGCAAAATCGTGGAGCCAACCCAAATGCTCATCAATCAACGAATGGATTAAAAAAACTGTGAGATATATATATATATATATATATACCATAGAAAACTATGCAGCCATAAAAAGGAACAAAATAACAGCATTTGCAGTGACCTGGATAAGATTGGAGACTATTATTCTAAGTGAAGTAATTCAGGAATAGAAGGCCAAACATTGTATGTTCTCATTGACATGTGGGAGCTAAGCTATGAGGATGCAATGGCGTAAGAATGACACAGTGGATTTTGGAAACTTGTGGGGAAGCATGGGAGAGGGGCAAGGGATAAAAGACCACAAATGTGGTGCAGTGTATGTATACTGCTCGGGTGAAGGGTGCACCAAAATCTCACAAATCACCACTAAAGAACTTAGGTAATCAAACACCACCTGCACCCCAATAACTTATGGAAAAATAAATAAATATATATATATATATATAGGAAGGCTTCTTGAGAAATGAAATATTCTCAGTCTTCACATCATCTAGTCCATGCCCAGCCCAGGTGGAGTAGAAGAGGGTCAGAGACATCTGGCTGATAGAAACCTGAGGCAGCTTACAAGAAGGAGTCCCCACTAGACAAAAAGTGCTCCCCTGCCGACCATGGGCTCCGTGTAGACAGCAACCTTGTCTTGTTCACTGGTGTGTCTTCAGCACTGGGAATATTTTCCCAGTACACAATGGGCATTCAATAAATGTTTGCTGAAAGAACTAAATTATTTAAACTCAACTCTTGGGAGACTGTAGGTATGGGCATAGCAAGGATCTCCCCTTGAGTGGAATTCCAACTTGCAAGAGCATGCTTGCCACACTGGCAGTCTTATTAGGGTGTTTCAACCTGGGTACTATTGACATCTGGGACCTATCATCCCCTACAGTGGGGGCTGTCCCATACATCCAGGGGTGTTAACAGCATCCCTGGCCTCTATTCTCTAGCTGCCAGTACAACTGCCCCCGCAAGTTGTACCAACCACAAGGGTCTCCAGGCTTTTCCAAAATGTCTACTGTGGGGCAAAATCACCTTCTCTTCCTCTCCATGCCCACACAGTGAGAGCCACTGAGTCCTACACAGCAGTGCCTAATCCATGTTAAAACATGATATAAGAGCCTCAGCGACTTTTGCTGGAATAATGAAATGCACACCAGGATGCTCTGCTTGCCTTCCTTTCCAGTATAAAATTTATCAACTCTGTTTCAGGAGAAATGAGGAGGAGGCAGGAGGACTCTGAAGCTCACTACGAGGTAATTCTGGCTCCAGGCACCACTGGGGCTGGGAAAAGTCATTGAAGCTCAAGCCATGTCGATTTCTGCAAAATTTGCCAAGTGCACTTTTCCAAGTATATGGCTGTGGTAACATCTGGATTTGATCTAAAATGAGAACTCTGTCTTCTTTCACCTTGGAATGCAAAGCTAATTCCAGTCTAAACCACAATATTTAACATGGAACTTGCTAGAACAGAAGGAGTAAGCCACACCACTTCTGTGGTTGCAAAAGGCTAGTGAGGAAAGAATGTTTCTTTCATCAAAAATACTGCTGAAGCAGGGCAGAGCCCACAGCAACAGGGCAAACCCCATGGCAGCAGGGCAGAGCCTCGGCAGGCAAATAGTGACTAGACTGCCTCCTAGCTGGGCAGGACAGTGCAACGGATACTCATAAAGAAAGCTCTAACTCCCCGAGACAGAGCATCTGAGGAAAAAAAAGGGGGGGTTTTATGAGTCTGCTGCAGCAGACTTAAATATACCTGCCTAACAGCCCTGAATGAACAACGGAGCTCACAGCTAAGCGCTTGAGCTCCTATAAAGCTGCTTGAATCTCCTCGAGCAGTTCCCTGACCCCCGTACACCCAAAGAATCACCTCAGAAAGGACTGATCAGACTGACATTTGGTGGGCTTCATTCTGGGACAAAGATAGAAGAAGAAACTGGTAGCATCTCTCACTGTTCAGCAGCTGCTACAGATGTATTCCAGACAAGGAGGGCCTGGAGTGGACCTCAGCAGTCATACAGCAGAGGGGCTAGACTGTTAGAAGGAAAACTAAGTAACAGAAAACAGAAATAGTTTTCATCAACAATCTGGACGTCTACTCAGAGACCCAATCAAAAAGTGAGCAACTACTCAGATGACAGGTGGATAAACCCACAAAGATGGGAAGAAACCAGTGCAAAAAGGAGGAAAACACCCGAAACCAAAACACCTTGCCTCCTACAAAGGACAAAAACTCCTCACTAGCAAGGGAACAAAGCTGGACGAAGAATGAGTGTGATGAAATGACGGAATCAGACTTCAGAAGGTGGATAATGAGAAACTTCCATGAGCTAAAAGAACATGTTCTAAATCAATGCAAAGAAACTAAGAATCTTGAAAAAAGATTTCAAAAAAGATTTGAGGAAATGATAACAAGAATGGACAACTTAGAGAGGAATATGAATGAATTGAAGGAGCTGAAAAACACAATACAAGAACTTCACGAAGCATGCACAAGTT
>JAPYYA010005580.1:0-10668 GCA_028533165.1 Leontopithecus rosalia | reverse complement strand
AGTGGTTTGTAGTTTTTCTTGAAGAGGTCCCTTACATTCCTTGTAAGTTGTATTCCTAGATATTGTATTCTCTTTGTAGCAATTGTGAATGGCAGTTCATTCTTGATTTGGCTCTCTTTCAGTCTGTTATTAGTGTATAGGAATGCTTGTGATTTTTGCACATTGATTTTATATCCTGAGACTTTCACCTGTACCCCAGGTTAAGAAATCTGTAGAGTGAGATTTTTTGAAACGCAGATAAATAACTGCAATAATATAGTAAGTACTTTGACAGGACATCCAGACAAATCAGCAAAGTTTAACCAAGAAGAGTCTTAAAGCAGAAACTGCACCCTGAGAAAATAGCATGTGCAGAACTGACAGGCATGAAGCAACATGATTTGTTTGGCAATCTCTTAAGTAGATACTTATGGCTGGAGCTTAGGCTGGGGGCCACTTGCCATAGAATGAGAAATGAGGCCAGAGAGAAGTTAGATCATAAAGTGTCTTGTCCACAATGCTACAACTCCCAAGGTAAGCTTTTTTTTTTCCCCAAAAAAAGGGACTTTTAGTTAAAAAGATAATGGATTGAACACATGCAATTACCTCTAACCTTCCCTAAAACTCCATTAAAATGACAACAAAAGGTTTGTAAAAACATAAAAACCCATGAGGACAAAGAAAATCAGGTGATGGCAACAATATTTTGGAAACTGCAAAGCTAAAAGTGGTAACTGGGTTAGGTACGGTGGCTCACACCTGTAAACCCAGCAATTTGGGAGGCCGAGGTGGGCAGATCACTTGAGGTCAGCAGTTCGAGACCAGCCTGGCAAACATGGTAAAGCCCTGTCTCTACTAAAAATACAAAAATTAGCAGGGTGTGGTGGCAGGCACCTGTAATCCCAGCCTGAGTGACACAGCAAGACGCCAACTCAATCAATCAGTCAATCAATGTGGTAACTGACTTGGCAGATCTGAGAAAGTCAGATCCTAAATCTGCAATGAGAAAAGTGAAATGCAGAATCCCCCAAAAGTTAAGGAACTGGCAATACCAAGGACATCAAGAAGTAGAGATAAAAGTAATCCTAAGAACAGCTAGATAGATTGAATATCCATTTAAGATACAGTTGGTTTACTAGATTATCGTCCCCATTCCAGTAAAAAAAACTGGAGTTTTATTCTCTAGAAAATGTTAAACAGAGTCCTTGGGAGAACATACTCTTTTTTTTTTTTTTTTTTTAAATGGAGTCTCACTCTATTGCCCAGGCTGAAGTCCAGTGGCGCGATCTTGGCTCACTGCAACCTCCACCTCCTGGGTTCAAGCGATTCTCCTGCCTCAGCCTGAGTAGCTGGGATTACAGGCTCCTGCCACCATGTCTGGCCAATTTTTGTATTTTTAGTAGAGACAGGGTTTCAACATATTGGCCAGGCTGGTCTCGAACTCCTGACCTCAAGTGATTTACTCACCTCAGCCTGCCCAAGTGTTGGGATTACAGGTGTGAGCCACCACACCCAGCCTAGGAACATATTCTAAAAATGGAGATCAAGTGAAAGTTTACATACTAAATGTTGAGACTGCTAAATTTGTTTCTACCACTTGCCTCACAGAGGCTTGCAACCAGGCTTAGAGTGCAAAGGATACTTCCTTAGAAACTCTGACCATCCCTATAGGAAAACAGACACACACACACACACACACACACACACACACACACACACACACACACACACATGCACACTTACTTCCCCCTAAAATACTAACATCAACGGTGGTCAGTTTCTAAAGAACTATTCTGTATGTCAACTAAGGTGGTGGTTACCTAATTATCAAAACTAACAGAGCCATACACTAAAACGGGTAGATTTATATTGTATGTAAATTGTACTTCAGTAAATCTTTTCTTTTTGAGACAGAGTCTTGCTCTGTTGCCGAGGCTAGAGTCCAGTAGTGCGATCTCAGCTCACTGCAACCTCCACCTCCTGTGTTCAAGCTATTCTCCTGCCTCAGCCTCCCAACTAGCTGGGATTACTGGTGCATGCCACCATGCCTGGCTAATTTTTTTATTTTTTAAGTAGAGACAGGGTTTCACCATCTTGGCCAGGCTGGTCTTGAACTCCTGACCTCGTGATTCACCAGCCTCAGCCTCCCAAAGTGCTGCATTTAGAGGTGTGAGCTACTGTGCCTGGCCGATAAACCTAACTTTTAAAAAATCTTTGAAAGAATAATTGCATCCACAAAACAAAAGTGAGACCAAAAAAAACCTCAACAAGAATACTCCTAAAAATTAAAAATAGGACATAATAAAGATAGCAGAAAACTCAACAGAAGTTGGAAGAGAAACCTCAAACTATCTCCCAGAACACAGGAACAAAAGAAAAAAAAAATCACAAGCCTGTCTTAGAGGGACCAACATCCAAATAAAGAGAATTTTAGAAGAGTACAGGAGAGTAAAAGAGAAATCAAATCAAATAGATAATTTAAGAAAACCGTACAAGGTTGACGGACAAAAATTTCTTGATGAAAAGGGTATCTTAATGGATGAAAATAAACCTACAAGGCACATCATTGTTAAATTTCAGGGCATTAGGGAAGCTAGGGAAGGTAAAAATATACAAACAAATAAAATAAAAAATAAATCCTAAAACCCAAACATGGTCATGTAAAAATGACAGATATAGAGCAAAGCCTTCAAAATTCTCAGGTAACCTAAAATTTCGTATCCAGCCAAATTATCAATCAAGTGTGAGGGTAGGAGAAAGATATCTTCGGATATGCAAAGTTCCCAAAAATTTATTCACAATAAGCAGTAAGAGAAGGATAAACCAAAAAAACAGAAAGATAAGAAATGGAAATCCAATAGGATATATGGAAGGAATTTCCCAGGATGATTATGAAAGAAGATCCCAAGATGAAAGCTATCCACCAGAAGTAGCGGAAAACTGATCTACATCAGAGTACATTAGCAGAGTAAGGAAGAAGTATCCACAATAATGAAATTAATTTATAATAAATACCTGGTGTTCATTAGAGAGGAAATGAAGAAAACTGGGGAAGAGTTAGAAGGAATGGCAGTTTTCAAGTGCTATAAGAAAAGAACTATCCACCCAGATTCCTATGTGCAGAAAAGGCATCCTTCAGTAATGAAGAGAAAACTATGACAATCTCAAATGAAAGAAAATTAAGAGAATTTGTTACCAGCAGATCTACCCTAAAACAATGATTACAGGAAGTTCTCTTTAGCCAAACAAAACAAACAAACAAATGATGAAAGAAGGAATCTTAGAATAGCAGGGAGACAGAAAATGGTGCAAAAATATAGGAAAACACAATAGACTTTCATTCTTGAGTTTTCCAAATTATGTTTAATTATTGAAGTAAAAATTATAACCCTATCTGATGTTGTTCAAAATACAGTAAACAAACTAAAACTTTTACAGGATAAGTGGTGGAAGGTAAAGGGACATAAAAAGAAGTAAGATTTCTACATTTCTCTCAAACTGATAAAATGACCACACATCAGTAGATTGTGTTGTTACATATGTACAATGCAATAACTACAGCTATCACTGAAAAAGCAGTATCAAGAATTATACTCAACAACACTACAGATAAATCAAAATGGAATGAGAAATGTGTTTAAGTAACCTGGAGAAAAGCAAACAAAACAAAATAACAAACAGAAACCAGGGAAACCAAACAACAGAGAATAGAATACAAAAAATAAAGTGATAGACTTAAACTCAAGCTCTGACATAATGATAACTGCATTATATGTAAATGGTCTAAAAGTCATTTAATTAAAAGTCAGAGATTAAATTTAGAAGCATGACCTAACTATATGCTGTCCACAAGAAACTCCCTTCAAAAATAATAATATAGGCATGTAGAAAGTAAAAGGAAGGGAAAAATATGTATCATGCAAATATTAACTTTTTTTTTCCCTTAATTTGCTCTGTCACCTGGGCTGGAGTGCAGTGGTGCAATCTCGGCTTGCTGTAACCGCCGCCTCCCGTGAACAAGCAATTCTCCTGCCTCAGTGGGACTATAGGTGCCTGCCACCACACCTGGTTAATTTTTTTATTTCTAGTTGAGATGGGGTTTCACCATGTTGGCTAGGCTGGTCTTGAGCTCCTAACCTCAAGTGAAATACCCACCTCGGCCTCCCAAAGGGCTAGTAGTGTGAGCCACTGTATCTGGCCACAAATATTACTTTTAAAAAGCAGGCCAGGTGGAGTGGCTCACCCCTGTAATCTCAGCACTTTAGTAGGCTGACAAGGTAGGAGAATTGATTGAGTGCAAGAGTTCAAAACCAGCCAGGGGAACATACTAAGATTTCATTATAATAAAGATAATATAATACAAATATAAAATAAGCAACATACACGTGTGTGTGTATATATATGTACATATATAGACATATGTACATACAGGGATATGCAACCAAATGTGTGTGTGTGTGTGTGTGTGTGTGTGTGTGTGTACACATACAAGGTTGAGTATCCCTTACCTGTAATCTTGAAATGCTTGGAACCAGAAGTGTTTTGGAGTTTTTATTTTTTCAGATTTTGAATTATGTACATTATATACTGGTTACACATCCCAAATCCTAATTCCAAATGCTTCAATAAGCATTCCCTTTGAGTGCTCAAGAAGTTTCAGTGCTCAAAAAGCCTTGGATTTTGGACCATTTCAGATTTGGATTTTTAGATTTGGAATACTCAACGTGTACATGCTTTTAAAAAATCAATACAGTTATTTTTTCCTCTCGGTGATAACATATAATTATGGATAGTCTGCTCCTCTTTCATATGGCAAACATGTTTATTTCTTCATAGGCTAAAATAGTTTTCTAAAACTTAAGAATGAAGGACTTTACATCATTAGTCATTATAAAATGCAAGTCAAAACTACTTGCAAACCTGTTGCACAAGCAATGAAGCAATGAGATGGTACTTCATAACCACTATAATGACTATATTAAAAAAGACAGTAACAATGTTGAGAAAGATGTGGAAGAACTGGATCTTTTATGCATTACTAAGGGAATATAAAAATGCATTCAAACTTTGGAAAGTAACATCGCAGTTTCTTAATTTTTTATTTTTTTGAGACAGAGTCTCACTTTGTTGCTCAGGCTGGAGTGCAATGGTGCGATCTCAGCTCACTGCAAACGCCACCTCCCTGGTTCTCTTGCTTCAGCCTCCTGAGTAGCTGGGATTACAGATGTGTGTTACCATACCCAGCAAATTTTTGTATCTTTAGTAGAGATGGGATTTCACCATGCTGGTCAGGCTGGTCTCGAACTCCTGACCTCATGATTCGCCTGCCTCCACCTCCCAAAGTGCTGGGATTACAGGTGTAAGCCACTGCACCCAGCTCTTAAAATATTAAATAGAGATTTATCATATGACCCAGCAATTCTACTTCTACATAAAAATCCAAAAGAAACAAAAACATAATGTCCCCACAAAGATATGTATGCAAATGTTATAACATTATTCAGAATAGTCAAAAAGCAAAAAACAACCCAAATGTCCATCAACTGCTGAATAAATGAAATGTAGTAAATCTGTATGAAATATTATTTAGCAACAAAAAGAAATGAAGTGGCCAGGTGTGGTGGCTCATGCCTGTAATCCTAACACTGAGAGGCCAAGGCAGGCAGATCACCTGAGGTCACAAGTTTCAAAGCAGCCTGGCCAACATAGTGAAACCCCATCTTGACTAAAAATAGAAAAAAAAATAAGCTGGGCGTGGTAGCACATGCCTGTAATCCCAGCTACTTGGGAGGCTGAGGTAGGAGAATCACTTGAACCTGGGAGGCAGAGGTTGCAGGGAGCCCAGATTGCACCACTGCACTCTCCAGCCTGGGTGACAGGAATGGAACCTCATCCCCCCACCAAAAAAAAAAGAATGAAGTACCAGTACCTCTACAACGTGTGAATAGTGTGTTAAGTGAAAGAAGCCAAACATAAAAGACCACATATCACTTGATTCAATTTAAATGAAAATGTCTGTAAAAATAAAATTTATAAAGGTAGAAAGCAGATTTGTAGTTGTGTTAGGCTAGGATAGGAGTGGTAATAATCGTATATATAGATACGCACAGGCACAAGGTTTCTTTTTGGGATGATGGAAATGTTCTAACATACTGGGGTTGACAATTACACAATTCTGTGTATACTTACAATCAGTAAACTACATTTTTGTATGTGCATTTAAAACAGGTGAATTTTATAGTATATAAATTATACTTCAATACAGCTTTAAAAAGAGCGAAGGAAATCAAAACTGTAATGGTAAAGTCTCATTGCAAAGAATTTATACACTACAAATTCCACGTTGTTTCATATCTCATGTATTTGATGGCACCTTTCTTGGAGCAACAATATAGGATTATTCCTTTTCCACCAAAAGCATTTCACAATGCAACTGAAACTAGTTTAAAGCAATGGTTCAGTCCTCCATGTGCTTTGGAAGTGCTATTTGATAATATACAAAAAAGTGAACAATCTGAAATGGTATTAAGGGGTAAAGGCAGTGATTAAAGAAACTGGAAATGATAGCCTTTTAATTAAAAAAAGGAACAAAAGAAATAAGGTCTTAAGAGAATAAAAGTGTAGAAGGGGGCCAATATACTAACTGTATATAACTATCCTGAACATTGGATATAGTGCATATTTTCTTAAATAAACATAATAGTGTTTGCTAAGGGTATTATCTTGAGCAGAGAGAAAAACAGAAGCATGTAGAAGGAATTGGAGGGATAAATTCTCTTTACATAGTAGCTATCACTTACCAGAAAAATGAAAAGGGATCTTTTTATATAATCTACTACAATGGTTGCCAAATCAAAAGATTTAACAGCTCTAGGCTAGGCGCCATGGCTCACGCCTGTGATCCCAGCACTTTGGGAGGCAGAGGCGGAGGTGGTTGGATCACTTGAGGTCAGGAGTTTGAGACCAGCCTGACCAACATGGCGAAAGTCCTCTCTACTAAAATTACAAAATTAGCTGAGCATGGTGGCACAAGCCTGTAATCCCAGCTATTTGGGAGGCTGAGGCAGGAGAATCACTTGAACCTGGGAGGCAGAGGCTGCAGTGAGCCACTGTACTCCATCCTAGGCGACAAGAGCAAAACTCCGTCTCAAAAAAGAAAAAAAGATTAAACAGCTCTAAATGTTCACATACTCTGTATTTACTTAAAAGAATGAGAAAAATTCATCATGCAGGAATGGAACATGTCTAGACTTTTGTTTGTAATAGTTAAGTTACAGCTCAAGATCAAGTTAAGTTTTCTTTTTTCATTAATATATTAAATATATTTATCATTTACATCGTATTTAACTCTGTAATTTCATGAGACAATTTCATTCCTCCTCTTGAAAATCAAAGCATGGTTGTGTACAAAGAAACTTTCTCCTCCAGTCACTACTACACAGTCACTCCCACTACGGCAATGGGTATGAATATGTAGTTATCTCTCAAGAATCTTGAGGTTGAAAACTATTTATTACTTTAGTAATACAATACATAAGACATAAAAGAGTTTTAGAACGTAAAGCTTTAGCTTGTTTGTTTTAACCGGAGATGTCAAGTAACTAACCCAAAGATGGTTAATAGCAGATCACAGGATGTAGAATCCATGCCATTCAACCACATTTCTATTTTCATTAATTCAATCCAATTTGTTTTCAACTAAACATTTTCAATCCTGAATAACCACACTTTAAAAAGCTTATTCAAGCCAAATAAGATGAGAGTACTAATTTTTCTGAGGAGATAACAGGTGGACATATGAACATGAGCTATAAACTATCTACCATCTTTCCTTAATCTAACATCGGTAACCTTTTTCCTGTCTTGTAAGGCCTACCTGGAGATTTATGAATCACATAAAAAATTATCATAATTCTTCCCATGAAGCAGCTACTATGCAAAAAAATGAAAGGGAAAGATGGACATGAACTTTTTTCTTCAAGAATTTCAGTGAGGGAAAGAGGAAGAGAATGTAAACATGAGATTTTTCTGGGATAATCCTTAGGGCCTGTACATACTGATTCCTTCCTCCTGAATTCAGCTGCCAGACTCTCAGTATGTACAGTATTTTTCAATAACCGTAGTATTATCTGTAGTTCTGATGTTTCATAATGCAATACAGATCAGGTTAAAAAAGAAGGTGATAAGAACGGATCTGAGAAAGCCAAGACTGATCTGAATGGGACTGGTGCTTACAATGGAATATTAAAAACACTATTTTCAAAGACTGTTTTGTGAAGTGGAGGAAAATTCAAAAATAATGGTTGTCTTAGTTCATTTTTGCACTACTACAACAGAATAGCTGAGACTGGGTAATTTATAAAGAACAGAGGTTTATTTTGTATAGTTATGGAGGCTAGGAAGTCCAAGACTGAGGGGCCCACATCCAGCAAGGGGCTTTTTGCTTCATCAACCCATGGTGGAAGGTGGAAGAACAAGTGGGCACTACAGAAAGCAAGAGGGCCAAAGTTACTTTTGTAAGAAACCCACTTTCACAATATGAACCTGCTCCTGTGATAAATATATTAATCCAATCATGACAGAGCCCTCATAACCTAATCACCTCTTAAAAGTCCCATCTCTCAAACACTGTTGTATAGGAGATTAAGTTTCCAACACATGAACTCTGGAGTGTACTTTGGAACCACACAATGGTATTTTTCATTTGTTTGTTTTTTAACAGATAAAGTCTCATATGTTGCCCAGGCTAGCCTCAAACTCCTGGGCTCAAGGGATTCTCCCACTTCAGCCTCCAGAATAGCCAAGACTATAGGCACAAAACATCCCACCTGGCTAACAACAGTATTTTAAAAAGCAGAACAGAAAACTAAATGCATAGTATTGTGATAACCTGTTTTTTGTTAGCTTAAACTGACTCTCTCTTAGCTGCTGTTCAGGCTTCTTGTTAGCTTCTTGAGCAGGACAGACTCCATCTTAGCTTCTTCATTTTAGTTATTCCCCTCATTATTAGTAGTTGTAGTATGTAGCTGGGGTAGGATGACACCAGGCACATCCAGGAGGGCGTCTGCTGCTAAGAGGCTGAGTTAAGCGGTACCAGCAGAGCACAGGAATGCAGGTGCTGTCGAGTACCCAGAGCCCCCATATCTACAAGTTGTATGTCTTTTTATGACAGCTCTAGCCCTTGCACCTGGTACTGCATTATTTCTCACATACTAGTTTACCTTTTAACTTTTTTGCTTACTTTGCTTCTGTGAAAAAATTGCTTCAGCTAGGTTCCCCACTCCCTTTTCAAATTAGGGTATAAAAAACCCCCTAACTCTTTCTTCAGGGCCAAGAGAATTTTGGGCGTTAGCCACCTCTCAGTTGCCAGCTAAAATAAAGGACTCATAATTCAATCTCAGAGTGTGGTGCATTCGTTGACTTGCTCGGGTGTAATAGTATGATCATGGTTTTTGAAAAGAGATATAGGTAAGATCTGTCCATTCAAAAAAGGTCTATCGAAACATTAACAGAAATTATTTATTGCTGGTGGGATTATGGGTGTTTTCCCCCATTATTTAACATGTTTTTCTATTTTCTACAATGAACATGAATTATTTTTATAATCTGAAGAAGTAAATACTTTTAACTTAATGAGATCACTGTCTTATAAAACATGGCTTAATTGTATAACTCCCTTATAGTAAACAAGCAAAATACGTGGAAATGTCAATACATGGAGGTAGTATTCCAAAAGAAGAATCTATTTTAACTTTTCCAAAATTAGGACAACTTTATCTAATTTTCTCAATTCTTGCTTTCTCACCTCAGTTTGGACTTGGCTCCCACAAACACTTCTTAAAAATCTTTGATTTCTCCCTTTGAACTTATTCCTCCCTTCTGCTTTCAAACAAGATCAGATTTCCCCTATCAACTCCTATATTCTTTCTCTGCTTTCCTTTCCTGCCAAATTTCTACAATGAGTGCTTTTTAGCTTCCATTCTCTTTAACCCTTTGTAATCTTGCTTTTATTTTGCTCTCCCATCTGAAAAACAAAATGCATCTTAAATTAAACCTAAATATAGGAAGAACGTTTATAGCCCTGATGATGCTCATCAAAGTTAGCCAAGCCAACTCTACTGACCCTGCTCATTCTTCATCACCATTTAGCTCTTTTGTCACTTCATGGCCCTTCCCTGACTCTTTCTGTTCATATAACACAGCTGTCCTGACTCTCCTCATTCCCTTACCATTTTTCTGGTTCGTTTACCTCCAGCAACTCCTCTCTCTACTAAAATTAAGGAAATATACTTTCATGGCTTCAGTTATTTCTCTTGACTCAAGTCTTCCTTAACTTCTTTGTATTTGGCCCCTGGTCAGCCACTGCTAGGCCCAAGTCAACACATCTAAATCTCTTCAATGTCAAAACAACTTGCTGCCCTTCCTAGCTATCACATTTGAAATGACTGGCAAAATTCTCTCATACTGAAAACGGAGTTATTTTGACTCCTTTCTCCTTCTTTCTTTTTTTTTTATTTTTTATTTATTTTTTTATTTTATTTTATTTTTTTTGTGGGAGGGGAGGAAGGGAGGAAGGCAGGAAGGGAGGGAAGGAGGAAGGGAGGGAGAAAGGAAGGGATGAAGGAAGGGAGGAAGGGAGGAAGGGAGGGAGGGAGGGAGGGAGGGAAGGGAAGGAAGGAAATCAAGCAA
>JAPYYA010000558.1:45274-67767 GCA_028533165.1 Leontopithecus rosalia | reverse complement strand
TGCCTTATCTTACCTTACCTTGCCTTAATTTGCCTTGCCTTGCTTTGCCTTGCCTTGCTGTGCCTGGATATGTTTTGCCTAAATTTGCCCTGCTTTGCTGTCTCTGGATTTTCTTTGCCTTGCCGTGCTTGAATTTGCCTGGCCTGAATTTGCCTTGCCTTTTCTTGCCTGGATTTGCCTAGCCTTCCCTTGCCTGAATTTGCCCTGCCTTGCCTTGCCTGGATCTGCCTTGCCTTAATTTGCCTTGCCTTGCCTACTCAGGATTTGACTTGCCTTACCTTGCCTGGATTTGCCTTGCTTTTCTTTGCCTGGATTTGCATTGCCTTCCCTCGCCTTTATTTGCCTTTCCTGTATTTGCCTTGCCATGTCTTGCCTGGATTTTCCTTGCCCAGATTTGCCGTGCCTTGCCTTGCTAGGATTTTTCTTGCTTGCATTGCCTGGATTTGCCTTGCCTTCTTTTCCCTAGATTTGTCTTTCCTGGATTTGCCTTGTCTTGCCTTGCCTTGCCTGGATTTGCCTTAACCGGATTTGACTTGCATTGTCTTGCCTGTATTTGCCTTGCTTAACGTTGCCTTGCCCTGCTTTGCCTTGATTTGCCTTGCCTTGTTTTGCCTTGCCTGAATTTGCCTTTTCTTCCCTTGCCTGGATTTGCCTTGCCTTGCCTTGCCTGGATTAGCCTTTCCTTGCTTGGCTTGATTTACCTTGCCTGGAATTGACTTTCTTTGCCTTGACTGGGTCTCCATTGCCTTACCTTGCCTGGATTTGCCTTGCCTGGATTTACCTTGCTTTCTTTGATTTCCCTTGTCTGGATTTGCCTTGCCTTAATTTTCCTTGCCTTGTTTTGCCTGGATTTGCCTTGCCTTGCCTTGCCTTGCCTGGATTTGCCTTGCTTTTCATTTCCTGGATTTGCCTTGAATTTGCCCAGAATTGCCTTGCTTTGCCAGGTTTTGCCTTCGCAAAGTTATCTTGCTTTGTATTGCCTGGTTTTGCCTTGCCTGGATTTGCTTTGCCTTGACTTGCCTGGATTTGCCTTTCATGAATGTGCCTTGCCTTGCCTGGATTTGCCTTGCCTTTATTTTCCTTGCCTTGCCTTTCCTGGATTTGCTTTTCTGGATTTGCCTTTTTTTGCCTTGCCTGGATTTGTTTTGCCTGGATTTGCATTACCTTACGTTTCCTTGCCTAAATTTATTTTTCCTTGCCTTGCCTGGATTTGCCTTGCTTTGCCTTGTGTGGATTTTCCCTGCTGGGATTGTTCTTGACTAGCCTTCCCTGCATTTGCCTAGCTTGGATTTGCCTTGCCTTGCCTGTACTTGTTTGCCTTACCTATTCTTGTCTTTCCTGAATTTGTCTTGCATTGCCTTGCCTGGATTTGCCTTCCTTGGATTTGTCTTGCCATGCATTGATTTGCCTTTCCTGTATTTGCCTTGCCTTGCCCTGCCTGGATTTGTCTTGCCTTGCCTTGCCCTGCCTGGATTTGTCTTGCATTATTTTTCCTGGATTTGATTTCCGTGGATTTGCCTTGCCTTGCTTTGACTGAATTTGCCTTGCATTGCATTGCCTGCATTTAAGTTGCCTGTATTTGATTTGCCTTGCCTTGCCTGGATTTGAATTTCATTGCCTTGCCTGGATTTGCCTTGAATGGATTTGCCTTGCCTTGTATTGCTTGGATTTGCCTTGCCTGGATTTGCCTTGCTTGGTTTTGTCTTGCTGGGAATGGCCTTGCCTTGCCTTTTCTGGATTTTCTGTGCCTGGATATGCCTTGTCGTGCCTTGCCTAAAATTTTCTTACCTGGATTTGCCTTGCCTCGCCTTGCCTGAATTTGTCTTGCCCTGCATTAACTTGCCTGTGTTTGCATTGCCTGGATTTGACTTGCCTTACCCTGTTTGGGTTATCCTTGCCTGGATTTGCCTTCCCTTATCTTGCCTGGATTTGCCTTGCTTTGCCTTGTGCGCATTTGCCTTGCTGGGATTGGCCTTGCCTTGTATTCCTTGCATTTTCCTTGCATGGATTTGCCTTGTCATGCCTTGCCTGGAATTGCCTTACCTAGATTTGCCTTGCCTTGCCTTTCCTGGATTTGCATTGCTAAATTTGCCTTGCCTTTCCTTGCCTGAATTTGCCTGGCCTTAATTTCCCTTGCCTTGCCATTCCTTGTTTTGCCTTGCTTGCCTTGCCTGGACTTGCCTGGCCTTGACTTTCCTGGATTGGTCTTGCCTGAATTTGCATTTCGTTAACTTGCCCGGATTTCTTTTGCCTTACCTTGCCTGGCTTTGATTGCCTAGATTTGTCTTGCCTTGCCTTTTCAGAATTTGCCTTGCCTGTATTTGTGATGCATTGCCTTGCATAAATTTGCGTTTCCTGGATATGCCTTGTATTGCTCTGCCTGGATTTGCCTTACCCGAATTTGCCTTACCAAACCTCGATTTGCCTTGCCTGAATTTGCCTTGCCTTCCCTTGCCTGGATTTGCTTTGCCTTGCTTTGCCTGGATTTGTTTTCCCTGGATTTGCCTTGCCTGGATTTACATTGCCTGGATTTGACTTGCCTTGACTTGCCTGGATTTGCCTTTCCTTGCATTGCCTGAATTTGTCTTGAATGGGTTTGCATTGATTTGCCTTGCCTAGATTTGCTTTCCTTGCCCTGCCTGGATTTCTCTTGCCTATATTTGCCTTGCCATGCCTTGGCTTCATTTACCTTGCCTGGATTTGCCTTTCTTTGCCTTACCTAGATTTGCCTTGCCTTGCCTTGGCTTGATTTTTCTTGTCTGGATTTGCCTTCCCTTACCTTGCCTGGATTTACCTTGCCTTAATTTGCCTCACCGTGTTTTGCTGGATTTGTCTTCCCTGAATTTGCCTTGCCTTGTCTTGCCTTGATTTTTCTTGCCTTGCCTTGCCTGGTTTTGTTTGCTTGGATTTTGCTTTGCCTTTCCTTAATTTGCCTGTTTTTGCCTTGCCTGGATTTGTCTTGCCTTCCCCTGACTGGATTTGTTGTGCCTGCATTTGCCTGGTTTTGCATTGTCTGGAATTGCCTTGACTAAATTTGTTTTGCCTTGCTTTGCCTGGATTTGCCTTGCCTTCCCTTGTCTTGCCTGGATTTGCCTTACCTTGCCTTCCATGAATTTGCCTTGCCTGGATTTGCCTGGTCTTGCCTAGCCTAGATTTTCTTTTCTGGATTTGTCTCACCTTGCCTTGCTTGAATTTGCCTTGCAGTGATTTGCCTTGCATTGCCATGCTTAGGTTTGCCTTGCTTGGCCTTGCATGGATTTGACTTGGCTTGATTTGCCTTGCATTGTCTTGCCTGGATTTGCCTTGACTGGATTTCCCTTGTTTTGCCTTGCCAGGATTCGACTTGCCTGGATTTGACCTGCTTTGCCTTTCCTTGTTTGGCCTTGCCTGGATTTGCCTTGCCTTGCCTTTCCTGGATTTGACTTGCCTTAGCTTGCCTGGATTTCCCTTGCCTGGATTTGCCTTGCCTTCCCTTGCCTTGCCTGGATTTGCCTTACCTTGCCTTCCCTGAATTTGCCTTGCCTGGATTTGCCTGGTCTTGCCTAGCCTGGATTTTCTTTTTTGGATTTGCCTCACCTTGCCTTGCTGGAATTTGCCTTGCAGTGATTTGCCTTGCTTTGCCTTGCATGGATTTGACTTGCCTTGATTTGCCTTGCATTGCCTTGCCTGAATTTTTCTAATTTTGCCTTGCCAGGATTCGACATGCCTGGATTTGACCTGCTTTGCGTTTCCTGGTTTGGCCTTGCCTGGATTTACCTTGTCTTGCCTTTCCTGGATTTGACTTGCCTTATCTTGCCTGGATTTCCCTTGCCTTTCCTTGATTTTCCTTGTCTGGATTTGCCTTCCCTTGCCTTGCCTGGATTTGCCTTGCCTTGATTTGCCACACCATATTTTGCTGGATTTGCCTTTTCTGAATTTGCCTTGCCTTGCCGGGCTTGTATTTGCCTTGCCTGGAATTGTCTTGCCTTGCCTTGCCTGGATTTGCCTCGCCTTGCCTTGCCTGGATTTGCCTTTCATGGATTTGCCTTGCCTCGCCTTGCAATCTCTGGATTTACCTTGCCTTTATTTGCCTTGACTTGTCTTTCTTGGATTTGCTTTCCTGGATTTGCCTTGCCATGCCTTACCTGGATTTTTTTTGCCTGGATTTGCATTACATTGACTTTCCTTACCTCGATTTCCCTTTTCTTGTATTGCCTAGATTTGCATTGCGTGGATTTGCCCTGCTTTATCTTGTCTTGCCTCGATATGCCCCGCCTTGCATCGCCTGGATTTGGCTGCCTGGATTTGCCTTTTTTTGCCTTGTCTGGATTTGCCTTTCCTTGCCTTGCCTGGATTTGCCTTGCCTTGCCTTGCCTGGATTTGCCTTGCCTTGCCTTGCCTTGCCTTGCCTTGCCTGGGTTTGCCTTGCCTTGCATTGCCTGGATTTGCCTTTCATTGATTTGCCTGCCCTTGCCTTGCCTTGCAATGCCTGGATTTGCCTTGCCTTGCCTCTCCTTAATTTGCTTTCCTGGATTTGCCTTGCCATGCCTTGCCTGAATTTGCCTTTGGTGGATTTGCCTTGACTTTCCTTGCCTGGATTGGCTTTGCCTTGCCTTGCCTGGATTTGCCTTACCTGGATTCACTTAGCCTTGCCTTTTCTGGGTTTGGCTTACCTTGCCTGGATTTGTCTTGCCTGGATTTGCCTTGCCATGCCTGGATTTGCCTTGCCTTGCCTGGATTTGCCTTGCCGTGTTTTGCCTGGATTTGTTTTCCCTGGATTTGCCTTGGCTTCCCTTGCCTGGATTGGCCTTGCCTTGCCTTGCCTTGCCTCGCCTTCATTTATGTTGCCTGGGTTTGCCTTGCCTTGCCTTACCATGATTTACCTTTCCTTGAATTGTCTGCGTTTGCCTTTAATAGATTTTTCTTTACTTGCGTTGCCTATATTTGCCTTGCCTGAATTTGACTTGCCTTGCCTTGCCTGGGTTTGCCTTGCTTTGCCTTGACTGGATTTGCATTGCCTGGAAATGCCTCGCCTTGTCTTGCCTGGATGTGCCTTGCCTGAATTTGCCTTGCCTTGTCTTCCCTGGATTTTTCTTGCCTGGATTTGCCTCGCTTTGACTTGCTTGGATTTGTCTTGCCAGGATTTGCCTTGCATCGCCATGCCTGGTTTACCTTGCCTTGATTTCCCCTGCCTTTCATTGGCTGGATTTGCCTTGCCTTTACTTTGCTGGATTTGCCTTGCCTGGATTTGCGTTTTCCTGCATGAATTTGCCTTTCCTTACCTTACCTTGCTTTGCCTGTATTTGCCTGGCCTTGCCTTGCCCTCCCCTGCCTGGATATGCCTTGCCTGGATTTACCTAGCCTTGCCTTCCCTTGCCTAAATTTGCCTTGCCTTGCCTTACCTGTATTTACCTTACATGGATTTGAATTTCCTGTCTTTGCCTGGATTTGCATTGCCTTCCCTTGCCTGTAGTTGACTTGTTTTGCATTGCCTGGATTTACCTTGTTTTGCCTTCTTGGATTTCCCTTACCTAAATTTGCCTTGTCTTGCTTTGCCTGGATTTGCCTTTCCTGGGTTTGCCTTGCCTTGCCTTAGAGGGATTTCCCTTTTATTGAATTATCTGAATTTCCATTAAATGAATTTTCCTTGACTTGTGTTGCCTAAATTTGCCTTGCCTGGATTTGACTTGCCTTGCATTGCCTGGGTTTGCCTTGCCTGGATTTGCCTTCTTTAGCCTTGCCAGGATTTCACTTGCCTGGATTTGACCTGCTTTGCCTTTCCTGGTTGTGCCTTGCCTGAATTGCCTTGCCTGGCCTTGCCCGGATTTGCCTTTCATGGATTTGCCTTGCCTTGCCTTGCGATGCCTGGATTTGCCTTGCCTTGTTTTTCCAAGATTTGCTTTTCTGGATTTGCCTTGCCATGCCTTGCCTGGATTTGTTTTGCCTGGATTTGCATTACATTGCCTTTTCCTACCTGTATTTGCCTTTTCTTTCCTTGCATAGATTTGCCTTTCGTGGATTTGCCTTGCCTTGCATTGCCTCAATATGCCCCACCTTGCCTTGCCTGTATTTGGCTGCCTGTATTTGCCTTTGTTTGCCTTGCCTGGATTATCCTTGCGTGGGTTTGCCTTGCCTTGTCTTGCCTTGCATTGCCTGGATTTGCCTATCCTAAATTTGCCTTGCCTTGCCTTGCGATGCCTTGATTTGCCTTGCCTTTATTTGCCTTGCCTTGCCTCTCCTTGATTTGCTTTGCTGGATTTGCCTTGCCATGCCTTGCCTAGATTTGCAATACCTTGCCTTTTCTTAACTGGATTTGCCTTTGATTGCCTTGCCTGGATTTGCCTTGACCTGCCTTGCCTTATCTCTATATGCCCATCCTTGCCTGCCTGGATTTGGCGGCCTGGATTTGCCTTTTTTTGCCATGACTGCATTTGCCTTTCTTTGCCTTGCCTGGATTTGCCTATCTTGGACTTTCCTTGCCTTTTCTTGCCTGGATTTGCCTTACCTGGATTCACATAGCCTTGCCTTTTCTGGATTAGCCTTGCCTTGCCTGGATTTGCCTTTCCTTGACTTACCCGGATTTGTCTGGGCTTGCCTTGCTTGTATTTGTCTTGCCTGGATTTGTCTTGCCTGGATTTGTCTTGCCTGGATTTGTCTTGCCTGCATTTGCCTTGCCTTGCCTGGATTTGCCTTCCTGTATTTTCCTTGCCTTGTTTTGCCTGGATTTGTTTTCCCTTGCCTTGCTTTGCCTGGATTTGCCTTGCCTTCTCTGGATTTGCCTTGCCTTTTCTTGCTTAGATTTGCCTTGCCCGAAGTTGCCTTGTCCTTAGTCGCCTGGATTTGCCTTGCCTTGCCTTTCCTAGATTTTTCTTGCCTGGCCTAGCCTGGATTTGCCTTGACCAGATTTGACTTGAATTGTCTTGCCTGTATTTGCCTTGCTCGAAGTTGCCTTGCACTGCTTTGCCTTGATTTGCCTTGCCTGAATTTGCCTTGTCTTCCCTTGCCTGGATTTTTCTTGCCTTGCCTTTCCTTGCCTGGAGTTGCGTTGTCTTGCCTTTGCTTGATGTACCTTGCCTGGAAATGCCTTTTTTGCCTTGCCTAGATTTGCCTTGCCTTACCTTGCCTGGATTTCCCTTGCCTGGATTTGCCTTGCCTAGATTTGTCTTGTTTTGCCTTCCCTGAATTTGCCTTCCTTGGATTTGACTTGCTTTGCCTTTCCTGCTTTTGGCTTTCCTGGTTTTGCCTTGCCTTACCTTGCTTATATTTGCCATGCCTGGATTTGCCTTAATTTGATGTTTGTGGATTTACCTTGGCTAAATTTGCCTTGCCTTGCTTTGCCTTGCCTTACTTGGCCTGGATTTGCCTTCCTTGCCTTGCCTAGATTTGCCTTGCCTGGATTTGCCTTGCCTTGCCTTGCTGAATTTGCCTTGCCGTGATTTGCCCTTATTTGTCTTCCCTGTATTTGCCTTTTCTGAATTTTCCTTCCTTTGCCTTGCCTGGGTTTGCCTTTCCTAAATTGAGCTTTCCATACCTGGATTTGCCTTTCCTGTATTTGCCATGCCTTGCCTTGCCTGGATTTTCCTTGCCTGTATTTGCCTTACCTTGCCTCTCCGTGTCTTGCCAAGCCAAAATTTGCCATGCCTGGGTTTGCCTTGCCTTATTTTGCGTGGAGTTGTTTTCTCTAGATTTGCCTTTCCTTGCCTTGCCAGGATTTCTCTCCCCTTGGGTTTTCTGGATTTACGTTGCCTGGATTTGACTTTCCTTGCCTTATCTGGATTTGCATTGAATGGATTTGCTTTGCATTGCCTCGCCTGGATTTGCCTTGCCTTGCCTTGGCTGGATTTTACTTCCCTTTCCTTGCCTGGATTTGCCTTTCCTTGCTTTGCCTGGGTTTGCTTAGCCTGGATTTGCCTTACATTGCCTTGCCTGGATTTGCCTTTCTTTGCCTTGCCTGGATTGGACTTCCCTGGATTTGCTTTGCATTTCCTTGCCTGGATTTGCCTTGCCTTGCCTTGCCTGGATTTGTCTTTCTTTGCCTTGCCTGGATTGGACTTCCCTGGATTTGCTTTGCATTGTCTTGCCTGGATTTGCCTTGCCTGGATTTTTCTTGCCTTGCTTTGCCTTGCCTGAATTTGACTTGCCTGAATTTGCTTTGCCTTGCCTTGCCTGGGTTTGCCTTGCCTGAATTTGTCTTACCTTGCCTTTTCTGGATTTGTCTTCCTGAATTCGCATTGCCTCGCTTTGCCTGAATTTGCCTTGCCTAAATTTGCCTTGGCTTGCATTGCCTGAATTTGCCCTGCCTGAATTTACCTTGCCTTGCCTTGCCTAGATTTGACTTGCTGGGATTGGCCTTGCCTTTTCTGAATTTGCTGTGCCTGGATTTGCCTTGCCTTGCCTTGCCTGGATTTACCTTCCCTGGATTTGCCTTACCTTGCCTTACCTTGATTGGGTATGCCTTGCCTAGATTTGTCTTGCCTTGCCCTGTCTGGATTCTCCTTGCCTGGATTGACTTTCTTTTGCCTTGAATTAATTTGCCTTGACTTGATTTTCCTTGCTTTTTCTTCCATAGATTTGCCTTGCCAGGATTGGCCTTTCCTTTTCTTCCCTAGATTTGCCTCGCCTGGATTTGCCTTGTCTGGTCTTGCCTGGAATTGCCTTGCCTGGATTTGCCTTGCCTTGCTTTGCCAGAATTTGCCTTGCCTGGATTTGCCTTGCCCTGCCTTTTTCTGGATTTTCCTTGCTTGCATTGACTGGATTCGCCTTGCCTTGCATTGCCTTAATTTGCCTTGACTTACCTTGCCTAGATTTTCATTGTCTTGCATTGCCTAGATTTGCCTTGACTTACCTTGCCTAGATTTTCATTGTCTTGCGTTGCCTAGATTTGCCTTGCCTGGTATTGTCTTTCCTTGCTTTGCCCGGATTTGCATTGCCTTGCATTGCTTGGATTTTCCTGCGTGGATTTGCCTTGCCTTGCCTTGCTGGATTTGCCTTGATTTGCCTTGTCTGTATTTGCCATTTCTGGATTTTCCTTCCCTGGTTTTGCCTTTCCATAGGTGTATTTGCCTTGCCTGTATTTGCCTTGCCTTGCCTTGTTTTGCCTTGATTTGCCTTGCCATGCCTAGCCTTGCCTGGATTTGCCTTGCCTAGATTTTGACTTGATTTGCCTTGCCTAGATTTGTCTTTCCTGGATTTGCCTTGCTTTGCCTTGCCTAGATTTACCTTCCCTGGATTTGATTTCCATGCCTAGATTTGCCTTGCATGGATTTGCCTAATTTTGCCTTGCTGTGCCTTGTTTTGCCTGGATTTGACTTGCCTGGATTTGCCTTGCCTTTTTTTGCCTGGATTTGTATTCCCTGGATTTGTCTCCCCTTGCCTTTCCTGGATTTATGTTGCCTGGATTTGACTTATTTTTCTTACCTACATTTGCCTTTTCTTGTTTTGCCTGGGTTTGTGTTGAATGGATTTGCCTTGCCTTGCCTCGCCTAAATTTGTCTTTACTTGCTTCACCTGAATTTGCCTTTCCTTGCTTTGCCTAAATTTGCCTTTCCTTTCCTTGCGTGAATTTGCCTGGTTTTGACTTGCCTGGATTTGCCTTGTTTTGCCTTGCCTGGATTTGCTTTTCCTTTCCTTCCCTGGGTTTGCCTAGCCTGAATTTGCCTTCCCTTTTTTTAACTTGCCTGGGTTTGCCTTGCCTGGATTTGCCTTGTCTTGCTCTTCCTGGATTATCTTTGCCTGGATTGGCTTTCCCTTGCCTTGTGTGAATTTGCCTTGGTTGGATTTGCCTTGCTTTGCCTTGCCTGGGCTTGCCTTGCCAGGATTGGCCTTGCCTCCTCTTCCCTGGATTTGCCATGCTTGGATTTACCTTGTCTGGCCTTGCATGGAATTTCCTTGCCTGGATTTGCCTTGCCTTGCCTTGCCTTGACTTGACTTGTCTTGTTTTGCCTTGCTGTTCTTTGCCTTGTCTTGCGTTGTCTGAAATATTTACTTGCCTTTCCTGGAATTACCTTGCCTTGCCTTGCCTTGCCTAAAGTTGACTTGCTTTTTCTGAAATTGCCGTTCCTTGCCTTGCCTTGCCTAAAAAATTGACGTGCCTGTCCTGGAATTGCCTTGCCTTGCCTTGCCTTGTCTAAAAAATTTCTTCCCTTAGCCGGAATGGCATTGCCTTTCCTTGCCTTGCCTTGCTTTGCCTTGCCTTGCCTTTCCTTGCCTTTCCATGCCTTGAAATAAAAATTGACTTGACTTTCCTGGAATTGCCTTGCCTTACCTTACCTAAAATGTTGACTTGACTTTCCTAATATTGCCTTGCCTTGTCTTGCTTGTCTTGCCTTAAAACTGACTTGCCTTTTCTGGAATTGCTTTGCCTTGCCTTGCCTTGACTGCCTTGCCTTGCCTTGCTATGCCTTGCCTTGCCTTGTCTAAAAAATTAAATTGCCTTTCCTGGAATTGCCTTGCCTTGCCTGACCTTGACTTGCCTTGCCTTGCTTTTTCTAAACAATTAAGTTGCCTTTCCTGGAATTGCCTTGCCTTGCCTTTCTTTGCCTTTCCTTGCATTTTCTTGCTTTTTCTTGCCTAAAAAACTTAACTTGGCTCTGCTGGAATTGCCTTGCCTTGCCTTGCCTTGCCTTGATTTGCTTTGCCTTGCCTTATCTTGCCTTGCCTTGTCTAAAAAATTGAGTTCCTTTTTCTGGAATTGCCTTGACTAGCCTGAAAATTTGACTTGACTTTCCTTGAATTGCCTTTCCTTGCCATTCCTTGCCATTCCTTGCCTGGCCTTGCCTAAAAAATTAAATTTCCTTTCCTGGAATTGCCTTGGCTTGCCGTTCCTTGCCTTGCCTTGCCTAAAAATTTGAATTAATTTTTCTGGAATTGCCTTGCCTTGTTGCCTTGCCTTGATTTGCCTAAAAATTTGACATGCCTTTTTTGAATTGCTTTCCCTTGTTTTGCCTTGACTTGCCTTGCCATGACTTACCTTGCTTTGCCTAATAAATTAATTTGCCTTTTCTGGAATTGCCTTGTCTTACTTTACCTAAAAAATTGACTTGACTTAACTGGAATTGCATTGCCCTGTCTTTTTTGCCTTGCCTAAAAAATGACCTGCCTTTTTTGGAATTGCTTTGCCTTGCATTGCCTTGACTTTGTCTTGCCTTGCCTAAACATATTGAGTTGCCTTTCCTGGACTTGCCTTGCCTTGACTGGCATTTCCTTGTCTTTCCTTGCTTTTCCTAAACAATTGACTTAGCTTTCCAGAAATTGGCTTGCCTTGCCTTGCCTAGCTTTTCCTAATCAATTGACTTGGCTGTCTTTAAATTACTTTGCCTTACCTTGCCTTGATTTGCTTAGCCTTGCCTTGCCTTACCTTGACTATAAAATGGACTTGTCTTTCCTGGTATTGCCTTGCCTTGCATTGCATTGCATTGCCTCTCCTTGCCTAAAAAATTGACTTGCCTTTCCTGGAATTGCCTTTTCTTGCCTTGTGTTGCCTTGCTTTTTATAAAATTGACTTGCTTTTTCTGAAATTGCCTTGCGTTGCCTTGCCTTGTGTTGCTTTTTTTACCTAAAATATTGACTTGCATTTTCTAAAATTTTCCTGCCTTGGCTTGCCTTGTCTTCTCTTGCCTTGCCTTGTTTTGTTTTCTGTTGTCTTGCATTGCCTAAAAAGTTGACTTGCCTATCCTGGAATTGCCTTTCCTTGCCTTGCCTAAAAAATTGACTTGACTTTTCTGGAATTGCCTTGCATTGCCTTGCCTTGCTTTGGCTTGCCTAGCCAACAAAATTAGCTTCATTTTCCTGGGATTGTCTTGCCATGCCTTACCTTGCCTTAAATATTAACTTGCCTGTCCTGGAATTGCCTGTCCTTGCCTTACCTTGCCTTGCCTAAAAATTTTACTTGCCTTTCCTGAAATTGCCTTGCCTTACCTTACCTAGAAAATTGACTTGACTTTCCTGGAATTGCATTGCCTTGTCTTTCTTGCCATGTCTAAGAAAATGACTTGCATTTTCTGGAATTTCTTTGCCTTGCCTTGACTTGACTTTGCCTTGCCTTGCCTTGCCTTGCCTTGCCTAAAAAATTGAGTTGCTTTTCCTGGACTTGCCTTGCCTTGCCTGGCATTGCCTTTCCTTTACTTGCTTTTCCTAAACAATTGACTTAGCTTTCCTGAAATTGCCTTGCCTTGCCTAAAAAATTGACTTGACTCTCCTGGAATTGCCTTGCATTGCCTTGCCTTGCCTTGCTTTTCCTAAAAATTTGACTTGCTTTTTTTGGGAATTGCATTGCCTTGTGTTGCCTTTCCTTGCCTTGCCTAAAAAATTGGCTTGCCTTTTCTGAAATTGCCTTGCCTGCTTCAGGGCTGCCCCCATCCCTCTCCACCTCCATCTGGGAGGGGAGCACGTCAGGGGACACAGTGGGAGCTGTCAGCCTCATGCTCCTCCTCTGCCCCAGGCTACTCCACTTCTAACAACAGCCCTGGTTCTGGTTCTGGCTCAGGTTGCACCTTTGGGGGAGACTCAGGGGGAGGCAGAGCAGGAGGCAGGGTCAGAGGCAGAGGTCCACCTTCTTCTACCTCCCCTCCTGCCTTGCTAAACTCCAGCTCTTCCACCTGTTCCAATTCTTCTTCCTCTTCGTCCTCATCCTTCTCCTCTTCTTCTTTCTATAACTCACCTTCTTCTTCCTCAAATTCTTCCTCAAACTCTTCTTCCTTTTCTTCTTCTTCTTCTTCAAAATATTAATCTTCATCCTCTTCCTCTTTAAAGTATTCTTTCTCTTCTTCTTCTTCCTCCTCTTCTTCTTTCTCTTCTTCTTTTTCGTCCTTCTCTTCATCACTGCTGTTGATATTAATAACTGTCAAATTCTCTTCCAGGGCTGGGGGTCCTCCCCCACCAGGAGTCCCTTAAGGAACCAACTAGGGTGGAGGGAGCGTCAGAGGACCAGGAACAGGTTGGGAAGGAGGTGGGGGTGGCACAAGAGGCCCTGGGGCTGCACCAAGTTCTTCTGGCACCTCCTTGGCTGGCAGAGGAGGGGTTCCTGTTGGTGGCCAGAGGGGGCTACAGGGGGTGATGTGGCACCTGAGGGTGGTGGGGGTGGCAGGGGAGGAAACCCTTCGGGCACAATCACCACTCTATCATCAGAGTCACTTTCCAGGGATATCGCCACATCAGTTGCCTCTTGCCTTTTGTTGCCTGAATTTGCTTTGCCTTGCTTTGCCTGGATTTACCTTGCCTTGCCTTACCTTGCCTGGGTTTCTGTTGCATAAATTCGTCTTGCCTTGCCCTGCCTGGATTATCGTTGCCGGTATTTGTTTTCCCTTGCCTTGCATGAATTTGTCTTGCTTTGCCTTGCCTGAATTTCCTTGCTGAGATTGACCTTGCCTTTTCATCCCTGGATTTGACTTGATTTACCTTGCCTGGATTTGCCTTTTCTAAATTTGCCTTGCTTTTCTTTGGCTTGATTTGCCCTCCCTGGATTAGCCTTGCCTTGCCTCTATTTCCCTTGACTTGCCTTGCCTTTCCTGGATTTGCCTTGCCTGGATTTGCTTTGCCTTGCTTTGCCTTGCTTTGCCTTGCTTTGCCTGGATTTGTTTTCCTTGCATTTTCCTTGCCTTGCCTTGCCTAGATTTGACTCCCTTTTCCTTTCCTGGATTTAAGTAGCCTGGATTTGACTTTTCTTGCTTTATCTGGATTTGCATTTCCTTGCATTGCCTAAATTAGCATTGAATGCATTTGCCTTGACTTGCCTCGTCTGGATTTGCCTTGCCTTGCCTTGCATTGCCTGGATTTGCCTTGCCTTGCCTTGCCTGGATTTGACTTGCCTTGCATAGCCTGGATTTTCTTTGCATTGCCTTGCCTGAATTTGCCTTGACTTGCATTACCTTGTCTGGATTTGTCTTTCTTTGCCTTGCCTGGACTGGACTTGCCTTGCCTTGCCTGGATTTGCCTTTCCTAGATTTGCCTTGCTTTGCCTTGCCTAGATTTAAGTTGCCTGGTTTTGCCTTACTTTGCCTATTCTGGATTTGACTGTTCTGGATTTGCCTTGCCTTGCTTTTCCTGGATTTTCCTTTCCTTACCTTTCCTGGATTTGCCTTGTTTTGCCTTGCCTGGATTTGTCTTGCCTGAATTTGCCTTTCTTTGCCTTGCCCGGATTTTCCTTACCTTGCCTTGACTGGATTTTTCTTGCCTAAATTTGCCTTGCCTTACGTTGCTAGATTTGCCTTGCTGTGATTTGTTTTAATTCGCCTTGCCTGTATTTGCCTTTCCTGGATTTTTATTGCCTTGCCTTGCCTGGATTTCACTTGCCTGGATTTGCCTTGCCTTGCCTTGCCTGGATTTGCCTTACCTTGTTTTGCCTTGCCTGGATTTGCCTTGACTTACCTTTCCTGGATTTGTCTTCCATGGATTTACCTTGCCTGAATTTGTCTTGCCTTTCCTTGCCTGGATTTGTTCTGCCTGGATTTGATTTGCATTGCCTTGTATTGATTTGTGTTGCCTGTATTTGCTTCTTTCCCTGAATTTGCCTTGCTTTTTCTTGATTGGATTTGCCTTGCTTGGATTTCCTTTGCCTTCCCTTTACCTTGACTGGGTTTGCCTTCCCTGGATTTGGCTTGCCTTCCCTTGCCTAGATTTGCCTTGCCTAGTTTTGTCTTGCTTTACCTTGCCTGGATTTACCTTACCTGGTTGTGCCTTGCCTTGCCCTGTCTTCATTTGCCTTGCCTTTATTTGCCTTTCCTTGATTTGCTTTTCTGGATTTTCCTTGCCTTGCCTTTCATGGATTTGTTTTACCTGAATTTGCATTACCTTCCCTTTTCTTGCCTGGATTTGTCATGCCTGGATTTGATTTTCCTTGCCTTGCCTGGATTTGCCTTGCGTGGATTTGCCTTGCCTTGTTTTATCTGGATTTGTCTTCCCTTGTTTTATCTAAATTTGCCTTGACTTGTCTTGTCTGGATTTGCCTTGCCTGGATTCGCCTTGCATGGCCTTGTGTTTACTTGGATTGCTTGTATTTGCCCTGTTTCGCCTTGCCTTTCCTTGCCTGGATTTACCTTGCTTGAATTTGCCTTGCCTTCCCTTAGCTTGCCCGGGTTTGCCTTGCTTGGATTTGTCTTGCCTTCCCTTGCCTGGATTTTCCTTTCTTTGCCTTCCCTGAATTGGACTGGCCTTGATTTGCCTTGCATTTCCTTGCCTGAATTTGCGTTGCCTAGATTTGTCTTGGATTGCCTTGTTTTACCTGATTTTGACTTGCCTGGATTTGCTTTGCCTTGCCTTGCCCGGATTTCCCTTACCTTGTTTCTCCTGGCTTTGTCTGGCCTGGATTTGCATTGCGTTGCCTTGCCTTGCCTGTGTTTTTCTTGCCTGGATTTGCCTTGGCTTGCATTGCTTGAATTTGCCCTGCCTGAATTTGCCTTGCCTTACATTGCCTCGATTTGACTTGCTGAGATTGTCCTTGCCTTGCCCACCCTGGATTTGCTGTGCCTGGATTTGCCTTGCCTTGACTTGCCTGGATTTACCTTGCCCGGATTTGCCTTGCCTTGCCTTACCTTGTCTGGGTTTGCCTTCCCTGGATTTGTCTTGCATTGCCCTGCCTGGAATATTCTTGCCTGCATTTGCTTTCCCTTGCCTTGCCTGGATTTGCCTTGCCTGGATTTGCCTTGCTTTGTCTTGTCTGGATTTGCCTTGCCGGGATTGGACTTGCCTTTTCTACCCTGGATTTGTCTTGCCTGGATTTGCCTTGTCTGGCCTTGCCTGGATTTGCCTAGCCCGTATTTGCTGTGCCTTGCCTTGCCTGGATTTGCCTTCCATTGATTTATCTTGCCATGCCTTTCCTGCATTGGTCTTGCTTGTATTGCCTGGATTTGCCTTGCCTTGCATTGCCTGGATTTGTCTTGCATGGATTTGCCTTTTCTTGCCTTGCAAGGATTTGCCTTGCCTTGCCTGGATTTGCCTTGCCTAGATTTGCCACGCCTTGCCTTGTTTGAATTTGCCTTGGCTGGATTTGCCTTGTATGGATATTTCTTGCTTTCCTTGCCTGGATTTTCCTTGCCTTGCCTTGCCTGAATTTGCTGTACTTTGCCTAGCCTGGATTGGACTTGCCTGAATTTGCCTTGCATTGCCTTGCCAGAATTTACCTTGCCTAGATTTGTCTTGTCTTGCCTTGCCTTTCCTGAATTTCACTTTCCTGGATTTGCTTTGCCTTACCTTGCCTGTATTTGTCTTGCCTAAATTTGTCTTACCTTGCCTTTTCTGGATTTGTCTTGCCTGGATTTGCGTTGTTTTGTGTTACCAAAATTCTCCTTGCCTGGATTTGCCTTGGCTTGCATTGCCTGAATTTGCCCTGTCTGAATTTGTTTTGCTTTCCTTTGCCTTGCCTGGATTTGACTTGCCGGGATTGGTCTTGACTTGCCTTTCCTGGATTTGCTGTGCCTGGATTTGCCTTCCCTTACCTTGCCTGAATTTACCCTGCCTTGCCTTACCTTTCCTGGGTTTGTCTTTCTTGGATTTTTCTTTCCTTGCCCTGCCTTGGTTATCCTTGCATGGATTTGCTTTCCTTTGCCTTGCATGAATTTTCCTTGCCTGGATGTCCTTTGCTTTTTCTTGCCTGGATTTGCCTTGTCGGGATTGGACTTGCATTTTCTTCTTTGATTTGCCTTGCATGGATTTGCCTTTCCTGCCCTTGCCTGGAATTGCCTTGCTTGGATTTGCCTTTCCTTTCCTTGCCTTGCCTTGCCTGGCCTGGATTTGCCTAGCCCAGCTTTGCATCTCCTTGTCTTGCCTGTATTTGCCTTACCTTGATTTGCCTTGCCATGCCTTTCCTGGATTTGCCTTGGTTGCATTGCCTGGATTTGCCGTGCCTTGTGTTGCCTGGATTTGCCTTGCCTTGCCTTGCCTGGATTTGCCCTGCCTGTATATTTTTTCTTACTTTGCCCGGATTTGCCTTGCCTTTTCTTATCTGGATTTTCTTTGCCAGGATTTGACTTGTCTTGCCTTGCCTGGTTTTCCTTTCTTGAATTTGCCTTGCCTTGCATTGCCTTGATTTGCCTTGCCTTACCTTACCTAAATTTGGCTTTCCTTGCCTTGCCTGGAATTTGCCTTGCCTGGATTTGTCTTTCTTTGCCTTGTCTGGATTTGCCTTCATTTGCCTTGCATGGATTTGCCTTCCCTGGATTTGCCTTTCCATACATGGATTTGCCTGGCTTTTATGTGCCTTGCCTTGCCTAGCCTTGCCTAATTTGCCTGGCCTTGTCTTGCCTTGCCTTGCCTAGCCTTCCTGAATTTGCCTTTCCTGGATTTTCCTTGATTTGCCTTGCCTGGATTTGCCTTGCCTTGCCTTGACTGGATTTTTTTTGCCTGGATTTTTCTTTCCTAGATTTGCCTTGCTTTGCATCGCCTGGATTTACCTTCCCTGGATTCGCTTTGCCATGCCTGGATTTGCCTTGCCTGAATTTGCCTTTTCTTGATTTGCCATGCCTTGCCTTTCCTGGATTTGCCTTGCCTTGCCTTGCCTGGGGTTGTCTCCTTTTGCCTTTTCTGGATTCATGTTGCCTGGATTTGACTTTCTTTGCCTTAGCTGGATTTGCCTTTCCTTGCCTTGCCTGGATTTGCGTTTAAGGAATTTGTCTTGCCTTAACCTGCCTGAATTTACCTTGACTTGCCTTGCGTGGATTTGCCTTGTTTTGCCTTTCCTGGATTTGATTTGCCTTGCCTTCTCTGGATTTGCCTGGCCTTGCCTTGACTTGCCTTGCCTTGCCTGTATTTGCCGTGCCTTGCCTTGCATGGATTCTTCTTGCCTGGATTTGCCTTGCCTTGCCTTGCTGAATTTGCCTAGCCATGATTCGCCTTAATTTGCCTTGCCTGTATTTGCCTTTCCTAAATTTCCCTTGCCTGTATTTGCCTTTTCATACATGGATTTATCTTGCCTTGCCTTGCCTAGCCTTGCCTAGCCTTGCCTGGATTTTTCTTGCCTGAATTTGTTTTGCCTTGCCTTGCTGTGCGTTGCTTCCCTGGATTTGCCTTCAGTGGATTTGTCTTGCCTTATTTTTCCTGGATTTGTTTTCTCTGGATTTGCCTTGCTTTGCCTTGCCTGGATTTGTCTCTCCTTGCCTTTTCCGGATTCACATTGCCTGGATTTGACTTTCTTTGCCTTAGCTGGATTTTTGTTTTCTTACCTTGCCTGGATTTGCATTTAATGGATTTGCCTTGCCTTACCCTGCCTGGATTTGCCTTGTCTTGCCTTTCCTGGATATGCCTTGTTTTGCCTTGCCTGGATTTGTCTGGCATTGCCTTCCCTGGATTGGCCTGGCCTTGCCTTGCCTGGATTTGCCAGGCCTTGCCTTGCCTTGCCTGGATTTGCCTTCCATGGATTTAGCTTGCCTTTCCTTGCCTGGATTTGCCTTGCCTGGATTTGCTTTGCCTTGCCTTTCCTGGATTTGCATTGCCTTACCTATATTTGCCTTGCCTTACCTAATGTTACCTTACTGGAATTTGCCTTGCCTTGTCTGTATTTGCCTTGCTTTGCCTGGATTTGCCTTGCCTGGATGTGAATTTCCTTGCCTGGATTTACCTTACCTTGCCTTCTCTAGATTTGCCTTTCATGTATTTACCTAGCCTTGCCTTGCCTGGATTTGCCTTGCTTTTCCTTGCCTGGATTTGACTTGCTGATTTTGCCTTGCCTTGCCTTGCCTTGCCTTGCTTGGATTTGCCTTACCTGAATTGGCCTTGCCTTGCCTTGCCTAGATTTGCCTTGCCTTGCCTTGCCTGGATTTGCCTTGCTTGGAAATGCCTTGCCTGTCCTGATTTTGTCTTGTTTTTCCATACCTTGCCTTGCGTGGATTTGCCTTGCCTTGCCTTGCCTTGCCTTGCCTTGCTTGGCCTGGATATGCCTTGCCTGGATTTGGCTTGCCTTGCCTTGCCTTGCCTGAATTTGCTTTTCATTGCCTTGCCAGGACTGGACTTGCCTAGATTTGTCTTGTATTGCCTTGCCTGGATTTGCCTGCTTAAATTTGTCTTGTCTTGCCTTGCCTTGCCTGAATTTGACTTGCCTTGATTTTCTTTGCCTTGCCTTGCCTGGATTTGTTTTGCCTAGATTTGCCTTACCTTGCCTTTTCTGGATTTGTCTTGCCTGGATTTGCATTGCGTTGCCTTGCCTGGATTTTTCTTGTCTGGATTTGCCCTGGCTTGCCTTGCCTGGATTTGCCCTGCTCGAATTTGCCTGGCCTTGTCTTGCCTTTATTTGACTTGCCAAGATTGGCCTTGCCTTTCCTTTCCTGGATTTGCTGTGCCTGGATTTGCCTTGCCTTGCCTTACCTGGATTTTCCTTGCCTAGCTTTATTTTGCATGGGTTTGACTTGTCTGGATTTGTCTTGCCTTGCCCTGCGTGGATTATCCTTGCCTGGATTTGCTTTCCCTTGCCTTGCCAGAATTTGCCTTGCCTGGATTTGCCTTGCCTTTTTTGCCTGAATTTGCCTTGTTGGGATTCCTGGATTTCCTTCCCTGAATTTGCCTTGCATGGATTTATCTTGTCTTTCCTTGCCTGGATTTTCCTTGCCTTGCGTTGCTAGGATTTTCCTTGCCTGGATTTGCCTAGCCGGGATTTGCCTCACCTTGCTATGCCTGGATTTACCTTACCTTGATTTGCGTTGCCATGCCTTTCCTGGATTTGCCTTGCCTTACCTTGCCTAAACTTGCCTTACATTGCCTTGTCTGGATTTGCTCCTCCTGGACTTGCTTTTCCTTGCCTTTCCCGGATGTCCCTTGCCTTTCCTTGCCTGGATTTTTCTTGCCTGAATTTTCCTTGCCTTGCCTTGCCTGGGTTTTCTTTTCCTGGATTTTTTTTTTGCTTTTCTTTTCCTGGATTTGCCTTCTCTGGATTTGCCTTGCCATGCCTGGTTTTGCCTTGACTAGATGTACCTTGCCTTTCCTTGCCTGGATTTTCCTTCCCTGTATTTGCTTGTCTTGCCGTTTCTGGATTTGCCTTGCCGGGATTTGCCTTGCCATTTTTGCCTGTATTTGCCTTGCCTTACGTTGCCTGTATTTGCCTTGCCTTGCCTTGCTGTGACTTGCGTTGCCTGGATTTGCCTTGCCTTGTTTTGCCTGGATTTGTTTTCCCTGGATTTGCCTTGCCTGGATTTATCCCCCCTTTCCTTTTCTGGATTTATGTTGCCTGGATTTGACTTTTTTTGCCTTAGCTGGATTTGCCTTTCCTTACCTTGCCTGGATTTGCATTGAATGGATTTGTCTTGCCTTGCCCTGCCTGGATTTGCCTTGCCTTGCCTTGTCTTGCCTGGATATGCCTTGTGTTGCCTTTCCTGGATTTAACTTGCCTTGCCTTGCCTGGATTTAACATGTCTTGCTTTCCGTGGATTTGCCTTGCCTTGACTTCCCTGGATTTGCCTTCCATGGATTTCCCTTGACTTGCCCTGGCTTCCCTGGATTTGCCTTGCTTTTATTTGCCTTGCCTTGCCTTTCCTGGATTTGCCTTTTCTGCATTTGCGTTGCCTTGCTTTGCCTGGAATTGTATTGCCAAGATTTGCATTACCTTGCCTTTCCTTGCCTTGATTTGCCTTCCCTGGATTTGCCTTGACTTGCCTTGTCTGGATTTGCCTTGCCTGGATATCCATTGCCTTGTCATGCTAAATTTGCCTTGCAGTGATTTGCCTTGATTTCTCTTGCCTGTATTTGCATTTCCTGGATTTGCCTTGCTTTGCCTTGCCTGGATTTACATTCCCTGAATTTGCATTTTCATACCTGGATTTGACTTGCATGTATTTGCCTTTTCTTCCCTTGTCTTGCCTTGCCTTGCCTGGATTTGCCTTGCTTGGTTTTGCCTTACATTGTCTTAACTGGATTTGCCTTGATTTACCTTGCCTGGGTTTGCCTTTCCTGGATTTGCCTTGCTTTGCCTTTCATGGATTTGCCTTCCCCAGATTTTCCTTGAAATGCCTGGATTTGTCTTGACTTTCTTTTCCTTGCCTGGCTTGGACTTGCCTGGATTTGCCTTGCATTGCCTTGCTCGGATTTTTGTTTCCCAGATTTGTGTTGCCTTGCCTTGCCTTCCCTGAATTTGACTTGCCTGAATTTGCTTTGCCTTGCCTTGCCTAAATTAGTGTTACCTTTCCTTTTCTAAATTTGTCTTGTCTGTATTTGCATTGCCTTGCCTTGCCTGGATTTTCCTTGCCTGGATTTGCCTTGGCTTGCATTGCCTGAATTTGCCTTGGCTTGCATTGCCTGAATTTGCCCTTCCTGAATTTGCATTGTCTTGCCTGAATTTAACTTTCTGGGGTTTGTCTTGCCTTTCCTGCCCTGGATTTGCTGTGCCTGGATTTTCCTTGCCTTTCCTTGCCTGTATTTGCCTTGCCTTGCCTTACATTGCCTGGGTTTGACTTGCCTGAATTTGTCTTGCCTTGCCCTGCCTAAATCATCCTTGCCTGGATTTTCTTTCCCTTGCCTTGCCTAAATTTGCCTGGTCTCGATTTGCCATTCTTTGTCTTGCCTGGATTTGACTTACCTGGATTGGACTTGTTTTCCTACTCTGGGATTTGCCTTGCCTGGATCTGTCTTGTCTGGTCTTGCCTGGAACTGCCTTGCCTGTATTTGCCTTGCCTTGCCTTGCCAGGATTTTCCTTGCCTGGATTTGCTTTACCTTGATTTTCCCTGCCATTTCTTTTCTAAATTTGCCTTGCTTGTATTGCCTAAATTTGCCTTGCCTTACGTTGCCTGGATTTTCCTTGCCTCGATTTGCCTTTCATTACCTTGCTTGAATAAGCTTTGTCTTGCTTTGCCTGGATTTGCCTTGCCTAAATTTGTCTAGTTTTGCCTTTCCCTAATTTGCCTTGTTTTGTCTTGCCTGGATTTGCCTTGCTTTGCTTTTCCTGGATTTGCCTTCCCTAATTTTGCCTTGCCATGCCTGGATTTGCCTTGCCTGGATTTGCCTTGCCTTGCCTTGCCGTGTATTGCTTTTCCTGTATTTGCCTTGGCTTGTTTTGCCTGGAATTTTTATCCCTGGATTTGCCTTGCCTTGCCTGGATTTGTCTCCAGTTGACGTTGCTGTACTTACATTGCCTGGATTTGACTTTCCTTGCCTTACCTCGATTTGCCTTTTCTTGTCTTGCCTCGATTTTTGTTGAATAGTTTTGCCTTGCCTTGCCATGCCTCGATTTGCCTTGAATTGCCTTGCCTGGATTTGCTTTGCCTCGCCTTGTCTGGATTTGACTTGCGTTGTCTTCCCTGGATTTGCCTTTTGTTGCCTTGCCTGTGTTTGCCTAGCCTGGATTTGCCTTGCATTGTCTTGCCTGGACTTCCCTTGCCTGAATTTGCTTTGTCTTGCATTGTCTGAATTTGCCTTTCTTTGCCTTGCCTGAATTGAACTTGCCTGGATTTGCCTTGCAAAGCCTTGCCTGGATTTGAGATGCGTAGATTTGCCTTGCCTTGCCTTGCCTTGCCTTGCCTTGCCTTGCCTTGCCTTGCCTTGCCTTGCCTTGCCTTGCCTTGCCTTGCCTTGCCTTGCCTTGCCTTGCCTTGCCTTGCCTTGC